>JAJIBD010009197.1:0-64656 GCA_021461705.1 Cryptotis parvus
AAAAGAATGGTATGAAGACCCCCTAGAGAGTGAATTCCAAATGTTGACGTTTCTATTACTCTAAGCTCTGGATGGTTTGGTCAGGGTATGGCAATCCCTCAAAAGGTCCCTACAGGTAAGTCGGGGCTCAATCGGAAAACCAGGAAGTCAGAAAGATGAGCCAAGGAGGGAGGTGAAGACTTAGAGAACAGATTGAAGGGTATTATGCCCCTCTCAACTCACCTGCAGATGTCACTGGAAAAGAATATTCACAAATTCTCCTCATTCCTCAGCTCTATAGGATGGGGAAGAGTATGATATAGATCAGTATAGCACAGTGGAGTTAAAGAATACCTATTATGCATGATAATCTAAGTATGAAGTGTCCTTTCAAATCAATGGGGGAATAGTTAGGCTTTTTGCAAAGGGCACTGGATAAAAATGGTTATCAGGGAGACTGATGATGAACTGACAGGCAGACAGAAATTCCCAATGCACACAACACATAAAAGCACATTTTCAGTGAATTTTTAAAAATCTAAACATAAAATAAAAGGCTGCAAAACCACTGAAAGGAAATTTAAGAAAAATGTTAAGGCAAAAAAGACATTTTTTCTAATGAAACAAAAAATTCAAGCACCACAGAGGGGAAGGTGGGAACTGCCAAACCTGATTCTAGAAACCTGTAAGGCTTCTTGAGTTAAAATGCATGTCATAGTCGTGAACATATCAACCAAAATTACAACGGAAAACGGACATCATCCACAATATGCTGATAGCGCCAACAAATAAACCATAAAGAATACATAAGCATCCAACTCATTAGTAATGAGCCCAGTCTTACATAGTCAGTTCCCAAACGAGAAAATAGAAATTGATGAGATGAGGGATGAGACATGACCGAAGACTGCAGCACAAGCTTTGCAGGCGGTTCAGGGTCTCTCCCTGGCACGGCAACACGTGGTCCCTATGCCACTGGCAGGAACAGCCTCTGAGAACGGCACCAGGAGTAGTCCCAGAGTACAGCCAAAGGTGGCATGAAGACAAAGTAAGAGATAAAAAGAGAAAGACTAGCAATGGCCTATAAACCTATAAACAGGGTCTTTAAAAAAAAAGATTTTCCTTTGGGGCCAAATTTTTCTATGTTAAAATAAGCAACTATCAAGGCAATATTTTTCCTATTGGTTCTAGAGGAAAGTGGAACTCTTGACCATTCATAATAAAAACTTAAGCGAGGCAATGTTTTGGGAAGACAATCATTTAATATGTACTGAAGAGCATAGTCCTTGACCATGCAGTTTATTTTCAGGAATTTCTAATTCAAAAAATTATTCACTCAGAAATACATAACCACATGACTTTGATAGAATAATAAGATAATAAAATTGGGAAAGGCAGTAAATACATTTAATAAATGAAAGATGTAAATGTACTAAGTGTGACAAAGCCACATAACGGATTGTTTCTCAGTCAATAGAAAGGCTGAGTTAGGTCTAAATAAAAATTATATGAACAGATGTCCATAACATGAACACATACTAACACTTCCATTTGAATTCAACACTGTGAGGTCTGCATATAACCATTTCTATTTGACATCTGTTTCTTCTTTCAAGAAATAAAAGATGATAAAATGAGAATGTCCCATAATCATTTATATATTAATGTATCTCATGTGTGGGTTACATCTCTATGTAACTCATATTACATAATTTCAGAGTAATTATTAATAATACCATCAATGATTGCTTAGTAATTATTGTTGCTACTAAAAGTTATTACTTCTAAGTTTTAAAAAAAATTTATATTTCATGGCATTGGTTTCAGTGATGTCTTCAGAGCTTTTACTTCAACATAGATTAAAATAAATCAGCAAATGGAGTACATTAAATAAAAAAAATCTACATAGAAAAAAATAAGTTTCATTAAGAAGAAAAGATAGTGTCAGAGAAATAGTACAGTAGTACAGCAATTTGCATAAGGCCAACCAGGGTTTAATCCTTAATGCCTCAAATGGTCCCCCAAGTTTATCAGGAGTGGTCTGTGAGCATAAGACCAGGACCAAATCCTGAGCACCTCTAGATATAAAGAAAATATCACATGCCATGTATCCAACAACGGGCTTATAGTCAAGATATATAAGAAACTCACAAACTCAACAACAAAGAAACAGAAAAGTCCATCAAAATATGGGGCGGGGCCAGAGATAGTATGGATGGTGGGGAGGGTTTTTGCCTTGCATAAAGATTACCTGGGTTCAAGTCTCAGTACCTGCATGGTCCCCTGAGAGTAACCAGAAGTTATCCCTGAGCACTACCAGGTATGCCCAAAAAATATATATGTGGGGAGAAAATCTTAATAGATACTTCTTCAAAGTGGAAATATATATATAACCACAGACAACAGGAAGAGGAAGAAGAGGAGGAAGAGGAGGAGGAGGAGTGCCTATGGAAGAGATGGGCAAGAGGCAAACAGGACATTAATGTTGGGGAAAATGCACTGGTGAAGGGATGGGTGTGGGAATATTGTATGTCTGAAATTCAATCATGCACATATCATGGTGATTCCATTTTAAATTTTTTAAAAAATGTAATGCCCATCATCACCTATTTTCAGGAAGTGCAAATCAAAACAACATTCAAATATCATCTCACACCTGTGAGAATGGCCTATTTCAACAAGATCAGAAACAAGTGCCGGGAAAGAATGTGGAAGAAAAAGCAACCTTCCTATACTTCTGGGAAATATAAATTCATCTAACTTTTATGGAAAATGGAAGGGAGATTTCTCAAATAATAAAAATAAATCTACCATATGATCCAGCAATTTCACCCCTAGGTATCTATCTTAAGAATATTAAAACACTAATTAAAAAGATACATGTATACTCAAGTTGAGTGTAGTGCTACTTACAAAAGCCAATATATGAAAACAACCAAAATGTCCCACAACACATGAGCAGATGACGTAGATGTTGAGTATTTATGGTGGTATAGTAATCTATTCAAAAAAAGGTGAAATTTTGTGTTTTATGCATGGAACTAGAATTTCATGCTAAACCAAAATGTCCAGAGGAAAAGTCAAATGCCAAATTATTTCAATCATATCAAGGATATGAAGAACCAAAGCAAGAACCAAACCACTGAATAGATCATATTGAATGAAAACAAACCCTTAGACTCTGACAACAGAACCTACTTACAAGAATATTTGTAAGGTGGGAGGAGTGGGTTTAAAGGGTAGATGAACCTGATGGTTGGGTAGTGTCTATAGTATGGTGATATACATTTTTTGAAAAGGTGTAAAACTGTTTACCTAAAATGTATACAGTGCTAAAGACCAATGTTACCCAAATTTAAATATTTAAGAAAAATAAAAACTAAATGAAAATTTGTTTTTGTAGTTTCTTCTTCTTGTTGTTGCCCTTCTAAACTCTCAGGTACAGAGACTACAGATTTTTCTATCTTCCATTTGTTGTTGTTGTTGTTGTTAATTCTGCAATTAGTCATATAGTCAGTGTTTCCCACAATTACTTGAGTTAATATATTTTCAGTTATTTGAACAGTCTGAGTGTTTTTTGCTAGCTTTTGTAGTTTCTTCTTCTTGTTGTTGCCCTTCTAAATTCTCAGGTGCAGAGACTACAGACTTTTCTATCTTCCATTTGTTGTTGTTGTTGTTAATTCTGCAATTAGTCATATAGTCAGTGTTTCCCACATTACTTGAGTTAATGTATTTTCAGTTATTTGAACAGTCTGAGGGTTTTTTGCTAGTAGATTTCTCTTTAGAGTCTCAAGTGAATTCTTCTGAGTCCTTGCACACAAATAACAGCCTTTAATAATTGAATTAATAATACCCATTAATAATTGAATGGCAAGAGTTGACAAATATAAAATCTTTGACTCATGTTTTCTTTTATCAAATATACTCCATGTTTCTCCATTTTCTCTTGGGATGAAATATTACTTTCTAAAATTCTGGCAATAATCTGAACATTTACTATATATTACTTTTTCTTTATAGCCAATGAATTTTACTGACAATGTATCTCTTGTCTTCCCATTGTTCATCAATTTGCTTGAGCAGGCACCAGTAACATCTCCATACACCCCTGTCACATACTAGTGTAGCCCAGGGTGTCTGCTCGCTCAAGGAACAGGAAGAGCCTCAAACCATTCTTTCAGATCATGGGAATGAGGTCTATAATTGGTACTGTTTTGGCATATCAAATGCAACATGGGTAGCTTGCCAGGCTCTGCATGCAGGTGGGATACTCTTGGTAGTAGGTAGGCTCTCAGTTCATGCATTTACTGATGAACCAGGGAGAGATGCAATGGGAAAGATCGGCTTTTATTTTGGGTGGAATTCTGACAAGTTGTGGAGTCTAGATGTTAAAAATGGCTTCCCTCATGGTGCGGGGGTTCCTCTGGCTTCTTGTGAGGCTCTATTGGGATGACGGGCCAGGGCTAGAACCCGCCTCCTCACCCGGATGCCTCATAATCAGTCGAGCACAGGGGGAAGCAGGTAGCAGCTCTGCCCTGTGTGTCTGTGTTATTCACTAATATCTCAGTAATATGTGTACTTTCAAAATACCATTGTAGGGCCGGAGCGAAAGCCCAGCGGGTAGGGCGTTTGCCTTGCACACAGCCAGCCCATGCCAGCCCAGGTTCGATCCCCGGCATCCCATATGGTTCCCCGAGCACCGCCAGGAGTAATTCCTGAGTGCAGAGCCAGGAGAAACCCCTGAGCATCGCCGGGTATGACCCAAAAAAAGAAAAAAAAATACAATTGTAAATCAGTTTTTGTTTTAGGAATGCTTTCTTGTATAGTTTGGGTATTTATTCTTTTACTAGGTTTTGGTTCTGTTCCTCAGGGACTATTGTTCATATCTTTTATTGTCTTTGCTTAAGACTCTTTATTTTCCAAATCCTTTAATTTTAATTTCTCCTTTTTACTCTTCACTTGATCACTTGATCACTTGAATCCTGTTATTCATCGACTTGCTTGAGCGGGAGCCAGTAACATTTCCATTGGACCCTATCACGTGCCAATGTATCCCAATGGCATCTGGTTGATTCGGGAATATGAAAAACCTCAAACCGCTTTCTTTTTTATCCTTCCTTTTTACCCTTCATTCCTACTAAAATATTTATAGTGCCTTTATTTTTCTGTTATTTTAAGTTTAGTCTTTGCTTATGATTTCTAATTCTAATTTGAAATTTTTTCATCTTTTGGATTATGGTGTATTTTATTCATTTAAAATAGAAAATTAATCATATTTGGTGACATATCTCTTTGCAGAAATGTTCTTTGTGTTCCTTATTCTTTATTCTCTTTAAGCAACTTTATATGAGATTTGTCTTGACTCTTTCCTATGAACCTTTTTATTTGAAAGTAAATATCCTAAAATTTTAGGGGTTCATTGCTGCGGCTACAAACTCTAACTTACCAGAAATCTTCCCCCTGCTTTTCGAGAATTCCAGTCTTTTCTTCTCCCACTTTTTATCTGGACCCCATCTTCTTTAGTCTTTATTGGCACTGTTTGTTGAACTTTGATTCCACAATCATCAGTTCTCAACAGTCTGTACCCTTGCACTCTTGATTCTGTTGAACTGAAGAAAATCCTCCTGAGATTTTTTCAGTAAATTTTGTGTGGGATGTAGAGAGATCCAGAGTCTCCTAAGTTCTGGGCTGTGCTGGGTTTATTTTCCCCTCTCTAATTGTAGTCTCTATGCAAATAGTCCCTGATATTGTTCTGAATACTTAGATGTTCTGGACAAACTTTAGAGGGCTGAAGCTATGAAGAAAGAAAGAAAGAAAGAAAGAAACACATATATATACATATATAATACATGTATATACATATATTTTTTTCCTCCCTCACTAAGGAAAACCTTAGAATTCCCCAGAAGCTTTCCACTTATCTATCCCACCAGTGTGGAAGATTGATAAAACTTGGCTGACATGTTTTGGAGAGAGTTGTACTTGACAGAAGATACTGTCTTTAAACAAATTACTTTCTAGTAGACCTCAGATACCATGGCAGTCAGATGAAGAAATGATAACCTAATGCTAACTAGGTAGACTCCAGGTTCCCAAGGTGGAGGAGAGGAGGTATGATCTTGACAGAGAGAAGGAAGATTGCAAGTTGGTAGTAGTGAGGGCTGGGCAACCTTGGTGGGAAAGAATAGTTACAGCATCCATAAGACAAGGAAACATGCTAGTCTTTCCAGAATAGGGCAAAGAAGTGGAAAATTGGGCTAAAGAGAGGGAAATAGGGCTAAAGAGAGGAAAATTGGGGGAAATATCAAATAAAACTAGAATTTAGAATGAGGAACTATTTTCACACCCTTACACAACCTCAAATGCAAAGAGACAGGAGGCTGACCAATAGAGGTGGGATAAAGGTCTTGCTTCCAAGTAAGAAAAGTCTAGTGCAAAATACCAAGCAGCTTGAATGGCCTTGTTGAAGAAGCAGGTGAGACAGTTGAAAGCAAAAGAGACCCTAGGAGGCAGAGATTTCACAAAGGCAACTTAACATTACTATAATACGTAGAACACTTTCCACATGCCTAAAATTGGGTTAACAGCTAGCTACTCAGCCTCCCATTAGTATTTCTATTGTAATTTTTAGTTGAATAAATTGATACACAAAGAGATAAAGTGATCTGATGAGGATAATATGACAGTTGGTGGCAAGGTCAAAGCCATCTGTCTGCTCTAAAGCCTTTACTCCTCACTACTGAGCTTGTGTCTAACTTTCAACGCTGCCATCAGCTGATTGTGTGAGCCTGTTCAGACTGCTTCACCTCTCTGAATCAAAATTCCCTCATCTCAGAAATGAGAGGCTTCATTCAAGTCATGAGCATTTAATATCTAGCGTGCCTCCTTGTGCATAGAAAACCTTAGTATATGTGTGCCAACTTCTCATCCATCACCAACTGTCATCTGTGCATAATCTTCTAAGCAATCATTAATCTACTGCCATTCTCCATATTACCTGCTTCATTCTCTTCATTAAATCTATGGAAACTGTCTGGAAAGAAGAGTTATATGGCATTCATGGTGAATACATGGAGAAAGATTACAGTTTCAACAATGAATTCCAATGACTTTCCTCCACGACATTTCAGAACAGATGAGACATTTGCTTTTCCAAGAGTATCAAATGACATTTGGAAAATTAGGCTTTGTCTTACTTCAGTGAGATAATCCATCTAACCCTTAAACATTTGGCAGTCAATAAACCTCAATAAAAGACCAATTGAGAGGTATGCCCTCTAGAACATCCTCCAATATCTTTTCTAAAAGTCATGTTTGAGGCCTGGTGATATTGTATAAGACAGAATAAGATGGGGTCCTAAAATATAACCACCAATGGATTCTTAGTCTTGATTTTTATATTTTTAGCTTCAGCCCTATCCATGTTCTTCACATTTAAGGAAACTGATGCTCAGAGGACCAGAGAAATGATACTTGTGCAAAAAAAATTCTATTTCTATTTCTAAGGCTCTTTTTACTCTTCCATTTCATCCTACACATAAGATTATTATTTTTAATTTTATTGCAATCTAGGTCAGCAATTTTTTTTTTTTTTTTTTTTTTTTTTTTTTTTTTGATCATGATAGTGTTGGAACATATGGTGCTGATGTACAAAATCACTGCACCCACCACCAAAGCGCCGGGGCCCTCCATCACTGTCCTTACATCAGCTCCAGCCTAGTCACCATTCCCTCCCAACTCTCCCCCCAGTGCTTGGTAATCAGTTTTGTAATCCACACTCAAGGGCTTATTAATTTTTTATATTGTCTTTTCCCTTGTTTTGTCTCTCTGTATTCTACAGGTTAGTGGGATTATCTCCCTCTGATTTATTTCACTTAACATGGCACTCTCCAGGGGCTGGAGTAATAGTATTGTGAGGAGGGCATTTGCCTTGCACGTGGCCAATCTGGGTTCAATCTCTGGTGTCCCATATGGTCCCCTCAAGCATAGCCAGGAGTAATTCCTTAGTACAGAGTCAGGAGTAACCCCTGAGCACCCAAAAAGCCAATAAACAAACAAACATGGCACCCTCCAGGTATATCCATATTTCAATGAACAGCATGGTTCCTCTTTTCAAAGAGCTACATAGTATTCCACTTGTATATAGATACCATATCTTTACCCATTCATATGTCAATTGACATTTGAATTATTTCCATATCTGGCTATTGTACTAAGCACTAGAATGAATGGGGATGTGTATATATCTTTTTAAGTCAATATTTTGTGGGTAGATGCCAAGAATTAAGGGTACTGAGTTGAATGGGGATTCTATTATTACCTTTATGATGAATCTTCGGACTGTTTTAGAGATGAACCAGATGACATCCCTAGCAACAGTGAATAAGAGTTCCTGTCTCATCATACCCCCACCAAGACTTGTTATTTCTAGTCTTTTTGATAAATTCCATTTTCACTAGCACAAGGTGCCATCTCATTCTGGTTTTGATTTGTATTTCCATGATAATTAGTGATGGACAACAGGTATTTTGATATACCTTCTGGTCATTCATTGTCCCCCAAATGAACAGGAGACTATATTCACATGATCTCTTCTCCCTGTTTATATAACTGGATATTCTTGAATCCTAGTCCAAAGGTGGTCCCTACACGTTCTGCAAACCTTCCATTGGGAACCAGGATCCATTATTAGAAACAAGTCCTTTCTCCACTACTAAAGGGGCTTAGTCTGTGCCCTCAACAGGTAGTCTTTGTTTCCTTCTTGGAATGATTGAATTGTCCTCACAAGATTAAGAGAAATGAGAATGTTAAAAGCTAGGCACAATTCCCGGAATACTGTAAACTAAGATAGCCAAGCAAAGGTTGAAACTTCAAATGAGCTCTTTCTGTTCACAAGAAGCAGAATCTGAGGTCCAGTGGAGCCAAAAGTTGTAGGGACGGAATCAGTGGATTCTACTGGCAAAAGCAACAGAAACAAAAGATAAACAAATGGAACTACATCAAATTAAAGTTTCTACATGGCTAAAGAAACATGGGTTAAAGAATAATCACACTCTATACATCAGATGAAAGGTTAATATTCAAGCTATACAAGACACGCACAAAGATCAACGTGGATCAATGAGTATCTCAGATCCTGGGTGAGATGTGTTCCTTGGAAAACCAATAAGATTGAAAGGGTGATCAGATGGCAGATGGAGCAAGGACCTCATATGAAATTCTTGGCTAACAGAAATGGGCCTGACAACATCTGGTATTGGTTACAAATTAATAATTTTTTATTTATTATTTTTTTATTTTTTATTATACCACCGTGAGACATACAATTACAAAGGTGCTCATAATTGGTTATTGGTGGTACAGTATAACAGCACCCATCCCTCCACCAGTGCCCCATTTCCACCACCAATGTACCCCACCCCCTCCCACCCCACCCCCAGGCTGCCTCAACAGCAGGTAGCCCTGTTTCCTCTATTTCTCTCTCTGTCTCTGCATCTCTCTCCCTCTTCTTTTACACATTGTGGCTAGCCCTGCAGATATTTAGAGTTTATCACTTAAGTCTCTTTGTGTATATTCAATGGTGAGTTTTAATCTGCCATTACCATTTCCCACATTTAGTAAAACATTGGTATCTATTTATATCCTATTAATGAATGCAGTCATTCTATATCTGTTCTTTTCCTTCTGACTAATTTCACTCAACATGATAGTCTCCATGTCCATCCATTTGCAGAGAAATTTCATAATTTCATCTTTTCTGACAGCTGCATAGTATTCCATAGTGTAGATGAACCACAGTTTCTTTAGCCAGTCCTCTGTTCTCAGGCATTTAGGTTGTTTCCAGATTCTAGCTGTAGTGAATAGCGTAGAGATGAATAAAGAAGTACAGATAGTGTTTCTGCTATGTGTTTTTCGGTCTCTCGGGTATATTCCCAGGAGTGCTATTGCTGGATCAAATGGGAGCTCAATGTCTAGTTTTCGGAAGAATGCCCAAATTGTTTTCCAAAAGGGCTGAACCAGTCGGCACTCCCACCAACAATGGATGAGAGTCCCCTTTTCCCCCACATCCATGCCAGCACCGGCTGTTCTTGCTGTTTTGGATGTGTGCCAGTGTCTGTGGTGTGAGATGGTACCTCATTGTTGTTTTGATTTGCATCTCCCTGATGATTAAAGATGAAGAAATTAATAAATTTAAGGACTGGATTTGTTTAGCCAGCTTCTGCGTCTTCTCAAGATTCCCCCTTGTTGGAATACACGTACGCCCAGTGCCTCTGCATCTTTCCTGGAGCCACTTTGTAGATTGAGGGCAGGAAAACTGTTACTCTATGTGGCAGATTATCTTACCATGTATGCTATGTTAGCTAGTATAAATATTTTCTCTCATGCTCCCATGATCTTCATGGAACTGGTGAAATTTTACCAGTATTTTCATCTGGCTCTGTTGGATCTCTACGTATAATCACTGTATCACTATCTTCCTGTTTATCATCGATTTGCTCAAGCGGGCACCAGTAACATATCCATATAACCTGTCTCATGCAAGTAGAGCCCAAGGGCACCTGCTTGCTCCAGGAACATAAAGAGCCTCAAACCATTCCATCAGGTCATGGGAATGAGGTCTATAATTGTTACTGGTATCTGGCATATCAAATACGACATGGGGAGCTTGCCAGGCTCTGCCGTGCGGGTAGCATACTCCTGTAGTCATCTTAAAATCCAGCATCAAGATAAGCACAAAATTATATGAAACTTTACATTAGCAAAATTTTTGGTATTAATTTTCAAAAAGTATAATAGAGTTATAATTAAATCAAAGAGAAATGTTGTTTGCCTCCTGTCAAGCGAGCATGGCTCTGTAAATTCTAATAGCTAGTACCCAAAACAATCCTGAATATAAGGATCTTGTGGGGCTTGGAGAAATATATACCTAGCTGTAGAATGTCTATGGTACAGATACATGCCTTTGAATTAATCCTGAGTTACGTTTAATCTCAGATGCCCTCCCCCATTTCTGCATAGGGCCTTCAGGGAAATTTCAAAGGCAAATCTTGGTGAAGACATATTAACATTTCAATGGGAGCAGGTGAGATCCTGGGGAAGCAAACCTGAAAGAATTGGACTTGACTGTGATCCATATTTGTGAGCTGACTCAGGCCAACAAGAATATAAATATAGCCCCCTTCTCTGATTCGCTCTCTTCCTCTTCACCCTCTGCCTCTGCTCTCTTCCTCTCTGCTAAGCACATGGTAGTAGCCATCTTGGCTGAGAACCCCAAAACCCACATGGCCTGTGCTCAACTAGGAACTTAAAGTTTGGGGGGTTTCCTGTTATTGGATTGTATTGCCAGAATTTGTATGAGTAAAAGTTTTTGGAATTTTGCTGGATTCACGAGTCTTTGTCTTGGTCTGCTGGCTGCCAATCCCTGGAGCAGAAGGGGATCCTGTCCTGCTCCCCAATTTTGTTGGGGAACCCAGTGTTCTCTGACACCTCCTGAATCATGAAATACAAAACAATGAGTGAAAAAATCAAATTATAGAAAAGTCTAGAGCTAGATGAATTCACTAGAGATTTTTACCAAATGTGGGAGAATTATTACCAATCTTCTCATAATCATCTTAAGAGGAAGAAACTCACTTTACAAGGTCCAAATTACCCTAACACCAAAACCAAATCAGAATGTTACAAGAGGATCCAAAGAGATAGCCCAATGGTTAAGGCATAAGTCTTGCATGTGGTTGACCCTGGACAAATTCCAAGCACCACACATTTCCCAGCATCATGAATATCGGCCTGGAGGCCTCCACCCAGTTCCAGGGTGGCCCATGTAATCTCTGATACTGCAGGGGCTAACCATCACTGTATCCTCAAGAATCACTGTATCCTCACATTGAACCACTACCCTGGTTATCTGAGAACCACCAGGAGTGGCCCCTGGACTCCCACCCTGATCAACATTTGGGAGCTTCCCACTCTAGAAAAGAAAATTACAAACCAATGTCCCTAATAAATATAGGCAAAACTTCTCAACAAAATAACAAACCTCATTCAACAGCACATTTAAAGTTATCATGCACTATGATCTGTAGGATTTATCATGAAATGCAAAAGAGTTACACAGGTGATACCAATTTGGTATAGTGCACTGATTGAATAAAAGATAAATCATGAGACCATTTTCATAGAGCAAGAAGAGGCATCTTACAAAATGCAACATCCTTTAGGACAAAAGCGCTCAACAAATTAGACATAGAAGGAAAATACTTGAGGGGCTGGAGATGTAACAGATATAACTCAGAGGGGAAACACATGATTAGAATGTATAATGCTCTGGGTTCTGTTCCAACACCCCCACACACACACACACAGAGGCTGCGCTTCACATAATAAAAGCAATTATATGACAAACACAAAACATCTTAAATCATAATACTAAAAGATTGAAAGGTTTTCCTCTGAAATCGGCAACAGTATAAGGTTCCCACTTTCATCACACATATTTAACAGAAGTTCTAGCAATAGCAATGGGATTAAGAAAAAAAAAAAGGCGCCCCAATAAGAATGGACAAAATAAACTTATCTTTTCAGATTATGTGATCTTCTACATAGGAAATCCAAAAAGACAAAAGAAACCTGTTGGAACTAATGAATTTTTAAACTAATTAATTCATCAATGTTACAGAATACAAAATGGATATGGAAAATAAGCTTCATTTCTATATACTAGTAACAAAATATCTGAAAAAGAAACAAGGTTAATCTAAAATAACATCAAGAGCAATACCTCATATTAAATTTAGCCAATTATCTGAACGATGTGTTCTCTGAAAATTATAATATTTTGATGGCACTAAAAACCATGAATACATAAAAATAAAACCCATGTTCATAGAAAAGAATCCATTTTTGGGGGCTGGAGCAAAGTCAGGATCTTGAAGAGAGATACTACCTCCCATGTTCACGTCAGTATTATTATAGTCAAGATATCAAAACATATCCCTCATGTCTATCCAGAGATGAATCAATTGTGATATGTATATAACTATATATATGTTTTTCTATTAAATGTTCAGTTATAAGAAGGAAATCCTGCTACTGCAACAATATTAATGGATCCTGAGGGCATTACGGTAAATGAACTAAGTCAGGGAAAGTCTTAGCCTGTATGGTATCACTTTCATGAGGAATCTAAAACCAAACACAAAGTGAAAGAGAAAGTGGAGGTTGGGATAGTTGGATAGAGGTAACAGGGGAGATCTTGGTGAATGAGTCCAAACTCTAGTTAAAAAAATAGGGCCGGAGCGATAGCTCAGCAGGTAGGGCATTTGCCTTGACACGGGCGGCCCATGCCAGCCAGGGTTCGATCCCGGCATCCCATATGGTCCCCTGAGCACCGCCAGGAGTAATTCCTGAGTGCAGAGCCAGGAGTAACGCCTGAGCATTGCCAGGTGTGACCCAAAAAAAGCAAAATAAATAAATAAATAAATAAATAAATAAATAAATAAATAAATAAGATTTGGGGATCTATTATACAGCATGGTGGTTAAGGCTGTATTTTATACTTGAAAGTTGCTGAGAGTCTAGATCTAATGCATCACCACACACAATAAACTAACAATAACATGAGGTGATGAAGGTATCAACAAACTAGCCATCTCACAATATATAAGTGCACCAAATCATTGTATTGTACATTTTAACCTTGTGCACTGTTTATGTCAATTCAATCTTAACAAAGCTGGAAAAATAAAATATTAAAGATAAAACCACAGAGCCAAATATGGCCCCTTTTTCATCATTTAAGGAATATTTGTGAAAATTATATCATTTTAAGGTGAATAGCTTCTTGATTCAAGATTATAAAAGTCTCATTTGTCTCCATATTAATGTCCTGAAGATAGCCTAATTTACATAATCATAAATTGCATTTCAACTGACCTCATCGGCTTGTTCCCCATTTAGAGAAAAAGTAAGTAGCAATTCTAACTCAACTGCAGATACACTGCACTGTGCAGCAACAGAAAATAATATCTTCATCTAACCAGCAAGTTGGGCTCATTACAAAAAAAAAAAAAGAATATTGGTTAAGCCAACAAGTCAGTTCCCTGATATTTCTTTGGAGATAGCAGTCATTGTTCTATCATTTATCATCCAATTTGTTTTCATTACATTTGTTCAAAGCTAAGACTACACAAGACTTTCATTATTGTGAATTAAGATGCCATTGGCCTTAAGATTATACAACTGTCACATTTTCCCCTGAAATACAAAATAAAAATGCACCCTCTCTCAAACACTGTGGTTTCTTCTCTTTTTAATTTTAGTTATTGTTGCAGCTTGAAAACATTCTTATTAGGAGGTACAGGTAGCTTAGAGGATTCTACGATTCTAAGTTACTGGGGTGCGAGTGGGTGACAAGTGAGTAGGACAGGGAACCCCTCCAAGACCAGCCCAGAGGATGCCACTGGGGAACATGAACTGGGGTAGAAGCTGTTGGTTATTTTGATGCCAGACAGGATGTACAATGCACTCATCCAGAAGTGCACAGACCTGACTCCACACAGCCCAGCCATGTGACCAGGAGCAGAGATGGTACTGTAGGAAAATAGCCTGGCGAAGGTGATGGGCCCAAGAGGAGAGTGTCCTTGATCATGAAGACACAGTTGTTGCCCCAGTCCCCAAGGAAAGCTAGATTATTTTCTTTTGTGGGGCCCCCCCCCCCCCCCCCCCCCCCCAACCCCCCCCCAAACAGTGCTGAAGAAGGCCAAAGTGAGGAGAGGGGCTATAAGGTTCCCTGGGCACACCAGGTGACATGTCAAGTCCCATTAGAGAAGGATGTTTAGGCACAATTGTCTGGAGACTAGAATGGGCACAAAAAGGGACAGGAAACAGTACAACCAGTTTCCAGAATGGCGCAATCCTGCCAAGGTTGAAGTTCCCAATGCCCCACCCACACCTGGCATAAAAGCAGCTCAGCTGAAATGCTAATCTATGAATCATCCCAGTTCCACAGCTCCCAGAGCACACGGCCACATATGTGGTTATGTGACATGCCCAAATTTCACAGTATTGACAGCCCAGTAGGAACACAGCAAATTACTTGAGAAAGTTGTATCAAAGCCCACTAAAGTCAGTGAGCAAAACCAATTATATAGAAGGTTCAACTAGCACCTAACAACTCCGTTAATACTCAGACAGTGACTTTAATAACACCAACATGAGATATGTGTTGCTATAAGCAAGATAAATTACTTTTCCCTGCTAAGGGGAAAAGCTGGGGGAGTTGGGAGAGGTGGTAACAAGGAACACTGGTGGAGAGAAAGTCACAATGGAGGTGTTGCAACACTGAATACCTAAAACAACTATATTATGAAAACTTTGTAAATCACCTATTTAAAGTTTCAAACATTAAAAAAAAAGGTTCCCAGAATCCCAAGAACTGACCCCTCAGCTAGAAGCCTCAGAATCACAGCCTATTTGGCTCCCATGTTGTGTTGTCCTAAAAAAAAACTATACAACCCCTCTGAGCTTCCAATTTTATCAACTGAAGTGGAGTGGTAACAACACTTTCTCCATACCATGATAGAGAAGTTGTCATGGAAAAGTGGAAACTCCTGACACCAAGAGTGTGCACTTCCCCTCCCCAAGAGATTTTAGACTATGGAGCTTCTCAGCCTTTTCACCCATAGATCAGCCAACAGACTTTCTACTTCCTAAACTGCTCAAGAACAGGCTTACTTTAAAAAATATATATGTATATATGCATATATACATATATATGTTTGTATTTATGTATACGTATATATATATGTATGTAGGTATGTGTGTAGATACACACACACACACACACACACACACACATATATATATATATATATATATATATATATATCCATAAGGGACCTCATTTGTTCAAATAACTTGTGAATCTGAAAGAGTCCTTCCATTATCCGAGACAATGCAGGAATTGACCCAGAGGATAGCTCAATAAGCTAGAATCCAGGGTTTGCATGTGTGATCTCTGGGATCAATCCCCAAGACCAGCGGATCCTCTGAGCACCATCAAGAGCAAACACCCGGAAAGAGACAGGAAATAGCCTGGATGGATGTGACCCCAAAAAAAAATCAAAAACATAGTGCAGGTATTGCCCTCTGCCATTGCTAAGAGGATTAAAAGATTGTCACCCACATAAGTGGGCGACAATCTCAGCAGAAAAAACCATATCTCCCCTCTGAGGAAGAACAGAAAGGGCCGGGTGCTGCTCTCTGCAACCTGCACTTTTTAGATGAGGAAACTCTGCTCTCTGCAGCCTGCATCTTGTAGATGAGGAAACTGCTCTTTTGCAGTCTACATCTTGTAGATGAGCTAACACATTCAGGAAGGTTAACTGCAGCCCTGTGCAGAGCTGATGTCCACTTTTCCAGCACAGTAGCACAGTAGGGCATGTGGGGTGTGCTTAGGCTGAACCCTCACTTCCAACTGCAAGTCCCAGTGCTGTGTCCAGAGTCAGGAGTCCTGGGAGAAGCCCGCTTCCTCCTCTATTCCACAGGGAGGAAGGGGACAGAGGGGGAAACACAGCAGGCGAGTGGGACTGCCAGAAAGAAAAACCAACCCTAAAGCAAATTCCTGGGTCAGCCTATGACCCACCCTCTGCACAGTTTGTCAACCACTGGCATCTGCACTCATGACGGAAACATAAACAAACCATAATACTAGGACACTGCACTCCAGGGGAACTGTTGGCAGGGCTCCCTCAAGGCTAAAGCAGGTGACCCCACCGCCGAGATGATCCCCTTGGCTCTCAAAGGTTCACTTGCTCTCTGAGGCTCCTGACACAGTGACCACCCCTGATCCCTGCAGCTGACTTCTGGAATGGCCAACTGGTAAAACTGGCCGAGGTACCTTCCAAGCAACTCAGCAAAACCAGAATCTAGGTGGTGAGATCCTGGCATTGGTCTTTGTAGTCAGTTTTCCACAAGGAAATTGAAGGGCAGCTAAGATCAATGGACCTTGTTTTTGGTGCGCAAAGGTGAACAGACTGAAAGCCTGGCATGGAGATCAGATGATGTGGATGATGGAGTCCATGATGATGATGACAATAAACCCTGTAGTGGTACATGTAAACGTCACCACACAGAGAAGCAGAGTCATATAAAAGGCACTACTTGGAATCGAAAGGAATCCTAAGTTCATTTCCTGGCTCTACTCTTGCTGCTGTGTGAACTGAGAAAACTCACCTACTACCTCTACCTCTGCAAAATGGAATAAACCATAGGTGGAAACTCAGCAACCCCCACAGGGAAACCCAGGGCTGTGAAGGAAGAAGCTGGTCAGCAGAACTAGAGTGGGGAGCCCAGCTGGGCTTGCAGTTAATTTGCCTGTTTGTGACTTACCACGGCTGCAGGAGTGACAGGGGCTCCGAGGCAGTGTCTGCCCGGAGTTGGCTCACCAGTCACTCCTGCACCGCTGGTTCCGGGGGCAGAGCAGGAAGTCACCTGCCTCACCTTGATGGCAAGCTGGAGGACCAGGAGAGACAGATTCAGCCACACATTTTTGGAGAGATTCTGTGGGTGAAACCCAGGAGGCATATGGAGTCAGGCTACTGGCAGCAAGCAGCCCCGGAGCCCAGGGTGCGAACGTGTCTCCGGCAGCGTTTCCAGAACAGATTGTCTGCAAATGTGGCATCTATCCTAATTAACGCTGCCAGAAGGTCTCTAGCCGCCCACCCCCACACGAGGGACTTCTTGTGAAGAAACGAGAGCCTGCCGTCTCCCTTGTCCCACTCACTGAGAGTGGAGTTGGTCCCCAGGCAGCAACCCTGGGTTTTGAATCCTTTTGCAGCATTTATACTCTGGACTGAAACACATTTCCAAGAGCAGAGGATAGAGGTAGGAGTTTGGGCGTCCTTCCTCGCTCAAAAGCAGCCTCGCTGCACAGGGACCTGCCAGGGGTACATTTAGCTCAGAAATGTGCTAACTACGTCATCTGCTACACCTGTTAGAATCAAACCCATGTGGAGATAAGCCTTGAAATTCCCTGAGCAGACAAAACCAGTTCACTGAGACAAGCAAAGCTTCATTGAGCTGATGTAGCAGGACTAAGTCCTCCTGGGCTGCCTCTTGTTTATGCCTCTGGAAATCACAAGCAGGACTAAAACAGCTTCTCGGATTTGGAAGAAAGCAAGCACAGACCAATTCCCTATTGCTTAAATGGGATGCTTATATTCCCACCCATTACTATGAAGAGTAAATTATAGAGTGAGCTATAGACTAAGCTGAGGCAGCGGACGATGGGAGCTTCACTCCATGCTCTGGTTGGAGTGCTCACGGTTTGCCACCTGTCTCCGCTGTGTGCACAATAAATCCTTACTGGTTACTGCTTCAGCTACCCACTGGTTTTACCTGTGCTCCTTCAGGACTCTCGAGACCTCTCGGCGTGTTTTTCAGACTGTGTCTCTGGAAATTAGGTGGTGATGAAGCAATTATCTGAAGGACTCTGCTGCACTCTGTACACTGCTGCTCACAGTCGCTGAGAAACGGACACCACCGAAGTGCCTGTTGGTGCAGGAATCGTAGAAGATGTGGTAGAGATACTCAGAGTATACTGAGAGGCAGGGGTGCGGCTCAGCAGTCCAGCCTTTATTCCCTGCATATGCACAAGGCCCTGGGTTCAATCCCCAGTGACACAAAAGATGAAACCCCTCTACTGGGAAGCTATGGATGGAACTGCAGGGATGGTGCTGAGTAAAACTGATCAGAAGAGAAAAGCAAATGCTCTATGACTTCACCCCTTTGTTGACTACCAGGTTGGCGCTTTGTGGCACTTGGCATTTGTATCCCATTTATCAGGAAAGGGTTGTAGTAAGAAGTCTTGGAGGGAGGGAGGGAGGCTGGACTCGATGCAGTCGCTGGGAAAACACTCAATGAATAAACGTTCAAGGAAAACCCTGGTCCGACGTCACTCTTTGCAGGTGAGGCTCATAATACCCCAAGCGCAAGTGAGAAAACACTTTGTGTCCTTCTAAAGACAGCCCATATGAGGGGCACCTGCCCACTACAGGTCTCAATCTACAATTCCTAGCTCCTGAGTCATTAGGTGTGACTCCATCCCACCATCCTGGGTATATTTATCTTGTTTCAGTTCACTGTTCACTGTATCACTGTCTTCCCATTCATCATCGATTTGCTCGAGCAGGCCCCAGTAACATCTCCATATGTCCTGTCTCATGCTAGTAGAGCCCAAGGGCATCTGCTTGCTCCAAGAACATAGAGCCTCAATCCATTCCCGAATGAGGTCTATAATTGTTACTGGTATTTGGCATATCAAATACAACACGGGTAGCTTGCCAGGCTCTACTTTACAGGGCTGTTTATACTCCCTCAGCCCCACACACATTGTTTCTTTGCTCAGAAGCTAATTTCATAGCAGCATGCTAAAATTACCTGTGAAGCTATTTTTAAAACATCCTTCTTCCCTATGGAGATTCTAATGTACTGTATGTGAGTGACCCCAGGCCCGGTTTGACCCAACTGAGCCAACTTGGAAGGGCACTGTCATACATGGTAACTGAGTCAGCGTGGAGGAGCACTGTCACCCAGGGCAACTGAGCCAGCTTGGAGGAGCACTGTCATACATGGTACAGAGTCAGCTTGGAGGAGCACTGTCATCTGTGGTAACTGAGCCAGCTTGGAGGAGCATTGTCATCCATGACAACTGAACCTGCTTGGAGGTTCAAGGTATCCCAAACCTCTATGGACCAAACCAGTAAGTAATCAATATCTTCCCGAAAACTTTGATCTGATCATAATTGCATGAAACAAGAAACAAGTGAGACTTTCTGATGCTAGGGAATAAAGTGAAATTGGGGGGCAGTGCTTTAGATATATTCACCCATTCAGAGGGGTTTCATTGTCCTTTGGTGTTCCCAGACCCTACAATGATGCTTTTGCCCGGTTTCCAGCTTGGTCTTTGGATCTACCTGTGGATATAGACGCCTGTCCTAAGCCGCAGCTGGAAGTGGACCCATGCATGCTCCAGCCTAGACTCACACAGTGACTGGGCAGCCTAAACCTTTGGGGATCCCCTTCCCCCAGACCAATCCCAGCTGGTCTCCAAGGCACCCCCTTAGCCTTCTCACTCCCTGCCATAGTTCAAGTTCATATTGATCTTGCATTTAAATTAGCATCTTCCTAGAGCTGAGTGTGTGGCCTGAGGCATCCTTGGCACATGCAAAAAAAAAGAAAAAAAGAAGTTAGAACTCAGGAAGAAGGTAGGCCAATAGTCTTGGACCAATAGCAAGTTGGCTTCCAAGTCCAAACTCCCGCCTAGTGCTCCCCACTTCCAGAGGTAGCAGGTAGCTCTTATTTCCTTATTGAAGGAGGGAGGAGGAGGAGGCAGGTGGGTGGGCTCTTACCGAGAACTCTACTTTTTCATTCCATCTGGGATGAAGAGAGAACAAGTTGACTTTGTAATGACATCAAATATTAAGCTTGATTTTCCCAGCTACTGACATTCAAATTATCAGTGAGCTTGAAAGCCCAGAGGAGCCCGTTGGCCGTGCTAATCAAATTGGGGTGTGCAGCTAGTAAAGGGAGGGACAGAGGGTCTCACAGGGAGAGGAGCTGGGGTGAGGGACATGGGGGGCAGCCCACTGAGCTCATGACCGCCAGGAAGCCAGGGACAGCAGATAAGGACAACAGAAGCTAAGTCCTGCATTGAGTTGGGTTTTTTGGTCTTTTTTGGGTCACACACAGTGATGCTCATGGGTTACTCCTGGCTCTGCACTCAGAATTACTCCCAGCAGTACTTGGGGAACCATATGAGACCCGGGGACGAGCCGGGGTTGGCTGGCATGCAAACATCCTGCCCACTGTGCTATGGCTCCAGCCCCTGCATTGAGATTTTCAGCCCCAGGCACTGCAGACGCACAGATCCTGCCATGCCCTCTCTGAGATAAAGGGGACCAATACATAGCACCTGTGTGAAGTAACTGATAATGGGAGGCAGAAGGTCTCCCTGGTCCTTGAGAGCATGTTTTGAAAGCTACGCTCTCCATGACAGGAAACACGGTCTGCCAGTGGAGGCAAGAACATTAGCTGAGTAAATTTCTTTTGTTAGAACTATTTTGCTTCTCTAAAAAATGAACAGCTTTTGTGAGTGAAACTCCTAAGTGTTCTCCATCGTTGAGAGGCCAAAGTTAGGAGGAAAGTCTGAATTAGAAAAAAAAGAGCTTTAGTGGATGAGACAGTGAAAATTGGATCTTTGCCTTAAGCTTCTTTAACAGGAAGGGACAATACTGGCAGGGGCCGCTGCAGTACTAGTAGGTTCATAATGCCTGGTTCTGGGGTTGCAGGGGGTGAGGGGCATATGGGGAGGGGCGGAGAACATGTTGCTGAGCCCCAGGCACTGGCCCTGCCCAGATGGGGGTCTAATGAGCATCCTGGCCACCAGTCCCTCCCCCCAAAATGGCCTTGGTCACTTATTTCAAAGCCTTCACTTTGAGAACACTAACTTGGACTGACTGGCCACCTGTGGTCAATACCTCCTTTCTTCCCCCTGCCCCAACTTCAGCAGATCTGACTGGTGGGAGGGACAAAAGACAGGGATCCCATTGCCATTCCTGGAGACCCTGGTCATTGCTTTCCACGGATAAGCTGACACATCACCCTGAGAAGTCATCATCCTGCTCCTCGACACCCCACCTCAGGATCTCCTACAAAATCTCTAAGCACTACATTCCTCCAAAAACGATGAATTGAGCTCCATTTGACCCAGCCATACCACTCCTGGGAATATACCCTGGGAAGCCCAAAACACACAGCGGAAACACCATCTGCACTTTTATTTTCATAGCAGCACTATTCACAATAGCCAGAATCTGGAAACAACCAGAGTGCCTAAGAACAAAAGACTGGATAAAGAAACTGGTACATCTACACAATGGAATACTATGCAGTTGTTAGGAAAAAGAAGTTATGAAATTTGCCTATAAATGGATGGACCTGGAGAGAATCGTGCGTGAGTGAAATTAGCCAGAAGGAAAGGAGAGATATAGAATGACTGCATTTATTTGTGGGATATAATATATATAATATATATAGAATTATATACATATTATATATAATATAATATATATTATATCCCACAAATAAATGCAGTCATTCTCTCTCTCCTTTACCTTCTGGCTAATTTCACTCAGCCATAGTGAAATATATATATAATACATATACTATATATAATTATATATATTATATATAATATATATATAATTATATATATAAAATATAATATATATATTATATCCCACAAATAAATGCAGTCATTCTATATCTCTCCTTTTCCTTCTGGCTAATTTCACTCAGCACAATTCTCTACATTATATATATATATATATACATATATATATACATATACATATATATAATAATACTAATATCCAAGGCCAGGCAAAGCATGGATTAGATGGTTCTGTCAATAGGTGGAATCAACTGCAAGTGTGTGGGAGTCAGAGAGTAGGTAAGACAGAGAAGGGAACAGTGTGCTAATAATCATTGGAAATGATAATATCATCCTAGAGCTGAGCATTGAATATAGGCAAAGAGATATACATGATAACCTTGAAATGTATGTACTGTAATCCACAATATGTAAGAGAAGGAAGAGAGACAGAGAGAGAGAAGAGAGAGAGAGAGAAGAGGTAAAGAACCTGCCATAGAGGCAGGCCAGGGGGAGGAAATCAGGGGACATTGGTGGTGGGAAATGGGCACTGGTAGAGGGACGGGTCTGGAACACTGTGTGACTGAAATCCAACCATGAACATCTTTGTAACTGTATATCTCACAGTGATATAATAAAATATTTTTTTAAAAAAATCTCTAAGTGCCATAAGAGTAAGATGTAGGGCATTTCCCATAAATACAGCACTTACTCTGCTAAGAAAGTCCAGGACAGTGTGGAACCCCCTGGGCTCCCCCAACCCCTTCCACCCATCTGTGCCATCTGAACCCAGAAAGCGCTCTCGTATTCATCTCTCCCACACTCAAGCCCTCTGATGCCAGGTTCGAGCATGTGCCATGGATGTACCCCAGGGGTGCTGGCGTCTGCCCTAAGGCCTGCTGCATCGCACCCGAGTTAGCTCAGGCCACCAGAGCAGAGCAAGACCCTGCAGCAGGAGACAAATGGAACCCGAGGTTGACCCCCATTCTTTCGACCTACTGACCAAAAAGTGAGGTCCCACGACCTACTCCCTTGGGCTCAGTCGTGAATCAGGACAGTTCCAGAACTCTGCTTTGCTGTTCCCATCCAAGGCACTGACCGTTTCACAAGCCCAAACTCTCCAACGTCCTACACACCTGCCTGCTCTTGGGACTCTGCTTCATGGCATTTCCCTTTTCCTTTCAACCCCACTGAACATCCTCCCACGCCAGACACAGGTCATGACACCCACTGGAAGTTGCAACAAACAATGCATTTGTGCATTGCTCAAACTTGCAGGTGAAGGGGCCAGAGAGATAGTACAGTGGGTAAGACATTCACCAGGTTTGATCTCCAGATCCCAAATGCTCCCCCAGAGCCTGCTAGCCTAGTGATCCCTGAACACAGAACCAAGAGTAAACCCTGGGCACCAGCATGTGTGGCCCAATGCCAACCACACCCAACCCCCAAAATACCAAACTTCCAGGCAAACCTGCAAGATTTGTCCCTCCAGATTCAGGGGCCCCATAGAACCTTTCCTTCATAGGTGCATGGGAGGTGGTTTTCAACAGTAAACTTTAAGGGGTTGGGGGGAAATCCTTTGGCAGAAGCTGCAGTCGCCTCAGCTCAACTCCCCAGGAGACAGAGATGAAGGGAATTGTGGCAGCTGAGGCCTCCAGGAAAGTCTGTCTGCTGGGGACGCTGATGACTTGTAATCAAATTGTGTTTCATTAAAGAGAAAATGTCCAGAGGTTTCCTGTTGGCTGCATTCTTGCAAATTAAAGATAATGGAGTTAACAGGGAACAAACATAAGTCAGATACCAACAGGTGAGATGCGGCCACAACAGCCTCCACTCTGGATGCCCCGTGAGACAGAAGCCACACTTGATCACTCTGGCTCTGCCTGAAATCCTGGTTCCCCTAGAAACAGCTCAGCCACAGCCCCGCTGTGACCCACCACCTCTAAGCCACAGTCTCTGAGCCACCCTGGCCTTATCAAAACAATGGAAATCTGTAGTGTGCTCAGCTCCTAAGATTTGCCTAGGTTTGGGGCTAGGATTTGCCTAGGATTGGGGCTCGGATTGGGACTAAAGCGACACAGGTTTTCACTGCTGAAGTCAGGGACATTCTGAACCTATCAGAACAAGCTGGTGACTACACTCCCACCCCCACCCCACCCACACACACACACACACGCCTTCCTCCAGTCCCTAATGATGATTCTGATGACCACAGAAGTTTTGGGCATTGCTGAGCTGCTAGATCACTTGATGACAAAAGAGTCACATGCCCAGTAGACTTCATTCCCAGGCTGAGCACTGTCCCCTCTGGCCCTTCTAAGCCCTGGCAGTCCAGGGCTGCAAAATCTCTAAAAACACAACCACGGTAAGCCCAGCAGTCGGGAGCCTCCTGGGAGCAACTGTGGGATGAGCTCAAGACCACAGGATATTCAATAAGGGAGCCAGGACTCCACCCTCTTCCTTGATTCCATCATCTCAGCCATGCCAGATAGTGGGTAATGCACCCCCTCACCACCGCCACCCCAGAAACCTCCCAGGTGTGGTCCAGGGGACTGAAGACTGGTCAGCTCAGGCCCCTAATGTCGCTTAGGCGCTCTGACCTAGCAGCAGGTGCTGACCATCTGTTCTCCACTCCCTCCTGCCTCCTAGGCCACTCATGGCCACACAGCACCTTGTTCCGCAGTGGGGAAGGGCCATCAGTGCCCCCACACACACATGGAGAGATACGGGTCCCTTGGGATCACTTGGAACCCCATTCTTCTTCCACCCCCATCTTCCCAAAAGGCAGGGAAAGAGCTAGACATTAGGAAGGCATCGGGAAGGGAAGCATGTCCCTGCCCGCCTCATCAGCCGCCTTGGGAACAGAAACCCCAGCAGTGAGGGCTCCTATGAGGCCCCAGTCAGGCTAGAGAAACCGGGAACTGCAGCCAAGAGGGACGGAGACCCAGGAGGAACCTGGCCCGCGAGGAAATGGCAGCGTGTGATTTTTAATTTACTTCTTCTTGCCCTGAGACAAAAATTAATTTGACTGGGGAAAAAAAGTAACTTTTCACTTGACTTTTGAAAGTAAAATTTCTGCAACTCTTTTCCACTTAACAGAACATTTCCTCAACTTCTAAAGCATAATGTTAATATGCACCGAAGAGGGAAATTCCCTGAGCTCAGCTCACATATCACTGAACTGATTTTTTTTCTTAATTTCCTCGTAATACTGGCTGGGTTGTGCTAGCAGGAGAGTTAACAGCCAATTTGGCTACAGGGAAGATAATAACAGGAAATGATCTTTAATAATGAATTAAACAGACTCCTTGGATCCTGGTTCCTTTTATTAGATCAGGTCAATGGCATCTTAAACGAGCACATCTATCCCAGACTGGCAACAAGATCGGGGCGGGGATAGTCAGGCCAATTTAGGGACTAGGGCGTGAGCTCAGAAGATCAGACAAGAAAGAGGAAAGAAGGTATGATCTCCACCGTTAGACTCAAAACTAAATGCTCGCTGTGACCCCCCAGCCAGGCCCAGTGACCGTGAGCGTCCTCCGGTTCCCCTTATGAGCTGCTCAGTCATTACTGCCACTTTCAGCCTCTCTGGGATTGCTCCCGACAGGTGTAGAAGCCCTCATGGCTGATGGAGGACAGGTTCCCTCTGGGAATGGCCCCCCCCCAAGCTTTCCCTTTTATTAGAGCGAGGATGTCACTTACAAAATGTGCCTCCTGCATTTCAGCCCTTGAAATAACCTCCCTGGGAAAAAAAGAGAAGAAAAAAAAAAAGAATCATTCAGCCCAGAGCAGCCTAACTCTTTCTAACCCATCTCAGAAAGAGTCAGGGCAAACGCAGCCAGGGGCAATGCCCTAGGAGGGAGGGAGAGACCCGCCCCACCCTCTTTCTGTCCAATCCGTTTCATCTCCAAGGTCCTCATTCCTCCAGCTCACTGTCTCCACTTTCTTTCTCATAGAATTTTTAGTAAAAAGTTTCAGTTTATTGCAATGCATCTATGCTTTAGCCTGGATGAATCTGTCTGCCTTCATTGGGTATTTGTGCTAGGTAGTGAGAGCAATGCCTGATATTGTGTGTTTGTGGCATTTCAGTAATATTAACTCTAATATTGTATAACTCTAATATTAGTAATATTAGCATAGTAGCTCTAATATTGTGTAACTCTAATATTAATAATATTAACACGAATATCATAGAACATAAATAATAAATCACATAAACAAACAATAGGTGCATGCTTTTTTTTTTTTTCTTTGGGTCACACCCAGCAATGCTCAGGGTTACTCCTGGCTCTGCACTCAGGAATTACTCCTGGCGGTGCTCGGGGAACCACATGGGATGCCAGGGGCATGTGCAAGGCAAACGCCCTACCCGCTGTGCTATCATTCCAGCCCCCATAGGTGCATGTATGTGTGGCTATTTAAAACAGATGAAATAGATACTAACTAGACGTGGAGCACTACTGTATTTCTGCAAGGAGAGAAGCTGAAGGAAAGCAGGAGCCGGTAGTTGCTTAGAGGAAAACAGCATTGCCAAGGGCTGGGGCCACTAGACCTGCCTTTACCATGAAAGGGCAAAGGCTGCCCCAGGTAAAAGGCAGAGCTCACTCTCAGACCCCGCCTGCATTTCGGTCCCTCTCTGCGGACTTATGGAGCCAGCTGAGATGTTGGAGTGAGGCCCGCGCCTATACAGGACTTTCAAAAGTCCTGGTCCTTTGCACAAGCACAGGCGAGCAGTTTAATCCCACGCAAGTGTAAAGGCCCCGTGTGGAAAGTCCAGTTCCCAGAAGTTTCCAGAGCGGAGGCTATAATTACAATGCCTTAAAGCAAACAAACACACGCCCAGCTGGGAGGGCTGCCTATTTATTTGGCTAATTAGTAGGATTTCACCAGAGGATGTATAATAAAGTCAGCCTTTTTTTTTTTTGGGGGGTAATCCTAATTGACATTTTCTTTTGACATTTTATTAGGAGCTCATCTTTATTTTTGTTGCACTCTCAATAAGGTTCCAAAGCAAAGCACGGTTCCAAGGTGAGCCAGGCATGTCTCTGCCCCACGTGAGCTGGGGCTAGGGGAAGCTTCAGGTGCTGCTCGCTGTTATCAGCCTACGGCAGGGAGGAAAGGGCGGCGAGGGCTTCATCTCCTCCCACCAAGCAACTCTGCTAATTTACTGCCTGCTGCCCAGAGCTGAACTAGGAGGGCTCCCCAGGGCCCCTTAAAGGTGAATCCCGAGGGCAAGAAGAACACTCAAGTCAGTGGACATCTGGGTCGTCCTGCCCCCATGCAGATGTAGAAGCTGAAAATCTAATGTTTCCACTCAACAGAGTCCTTACACGCTAACCCTCCACTTAAGACATGTAGCTCCACACACCAGAATGGGAAGAATAAGTTCAGGTCAGTCTCCCAATTTTTCCATCTAGAAATACCGGAGTGGTACAGAAAACGTATCGAGAACATGGCAAACCACACCTCGGTGTCTGAAACACACCTATGTCCCCGTAATAGTTCTGGAAGCCAACAGCAAACAGAATTCACGCTACTCACGGAACTTCACACTCGGCCACAGTAGGCACCCACTCAGGGCTCTGGTACACTCCATAAAACCTCATCCTATTAAGAGAGAAGTGGGCGGAAACACAAACCTCTCAAAAAGGGCGGGCTTCAAAAACACACAGCGGAAACACAATCCGCACTTTTAATTTCATAGCAGCACTATTCACAATAGCTAGAACCTGGAAACAACCAGTATGCCCGAGAACTGATGACTGGATAAAGAAACTGTGGTACATCTACACAATGGAATACCATGCTGCTGTTAGGAAAAATGAAGTCATGAAATTTGCCTATAAATGGATGGATATGGAAAGGATCATGTTGAGTGAAATTAGTCAGAAGGAAAGAGAGAGACATAGAATGACTGCATTTTTTTTTTGCATGACATAAACATATCAGGTGGTCTTACCAAAAGTGGAAATTACCACAAACATGAGGGAGTCAGAGGTTAGGTAAGACAGAGAAGGGAACATGTGTGAATAAATGTCGAAAGGGCTGATACCAACATAGAACTGAGCATTAAATACAGGCCAAAAAAATGCACACGATGGCTTCCAAGTGTATGTAGTGCAACCCACAATGTGTAGGAGAAGGAAGGGAGAGAGAGGGATAGAGAAAAGAGATAAAGAACCTGCTATTTAGGCAGGCTATGGAAGGGAGAGGGAACTGGGGACATGGGTGGTGGGAAATGGGCACTGGTGGAGGGCAGGTGCTGGAACACTATGTGATCGAAACCTCCAAACATGAACAACGTTGTAATTGTATATCTCACGGTGGTATAATAAAATGTTTAATTAAAAAAATAAAAAAATAAAATGAGACAGGACATATGGAGATGTTACTGGGGCCCGCTCAAGCAAATCAATGATGAACGGGAAGACAGTGATACAGTGAAAAAAAAAAAAAAAAACAAAACAAAAAAAAAAAGAGCGGGCTTCAACAGGCGGCAGCGTGGGGAGCAGGATGGCCTCTGAGCAGAAGAGGGATCCACAGGCAGAGAACGGCCTGAGTGACTGAGCAAGGGAGCCGGGGGCTGAGCGGCGCCATCTACATAATCCGCCCACCACGGTTCCAAAAGTTTGCACAATGGAAAAACAAAAAAAACGCTCACATCATTTTCCTACAGTTGCCAGGTCACAGTGACAATGTTTCGAACGAGTTAGGAAAATCCAATAAATCATGAAAATAGACAAGACCAATGGTGTTTCTGCTGTTTAATGCTCACCATGTTGACACGGCATGCGAGGCTCACAACAGGTTTCAGTTGGACAGCGCTGCCCGGGAGTGTTGGCCGGAGAGAACGGAGCAGAACGCAGATGGATACAACAGCAGCGTCTGGGCCAGTTCAGGCCAGCCACAGCGCTCATGGCCTCTGCACCCGCCCCTGCCTCCCCTGCTGCCAGTTCACTGAGTAATTAAAATGCCTTGAAGCAAAGCGCCCACTGCCTGAGTGAGCTTGACCATGCCGGGCTCTGCCAAGTAGCTCCAGCAGGGAGCATCTAAGCAGGGTTCCTGAGCATCCTGAGCTCTCCAGAGCAGGGGCTGGGGGCCAAAGTGCCTGGCTCTCACGCTCATGACCTGGTGCCCAAAGCTTCCTGTCCAACAGCTGTCGCCTCCCAGACAAATTAGGGAAGCGACCAGCCACTTGCACTCCAACTGCCATCAAACAGATTGTGTTGGGTAGTTGGGGTCTTTTTCCATTGTATGGTTTTGTTGTTCCCTGGTGCCTACACTCAAACGTTTGCTACATTCCTCCCTGCCCCCCAGCCAAGTTTCCCCAGGAGCAGAGTGTGGACAAAAATTCAATTCCCCTGAACTGAGCTTCGGTCTGCAGACTCCAGGGTCAGGCTGTGCTGAACCACAGTGCTGCTGAGCTCCTGGGTGGGAAGGTTTTCAAGCCTGTGCCTCCCCGTTTCTCCATCAGCAGAATGTGGAAACTACAGGTGTGTGTGTGTGTGTGTGTGTGTGTGTGTGTGTGCCACCTGCGATCCTATGACCTAGAGCAGATGGCTTAGCCTGCCTGCATCCTGCTCCATTCTAGTTCACTGGAGAGGCAGAGAGTGACAATCTCGTGGGTTGTTAGGACATTAGACACCCTCACCTGTGAAGATAACTAAACGAGATCATGGGGGAAAGAATTACAGGTGCATCTTACTAGTGCAACCCTTGGCTTCCCAAGCCCCAAATCAAGGCATCTAGCAAATAGAGTTCTCAGTCTGCTGTGCAAACATCCGTTCACAAGCCTGATTCAGGAGACGCCCCAGTCAGCACTGCAGACGGCCTCTCATCTGGGCTGCAGCTCAGCATAGATACTGGGACGCTTCCCCAGGCATAGAAGGTCTGAACACAGGGGAGGCCATGGGCACGGCAAGATTGGGGGGGAGGGAGGGTCAGCAAATATGGATGCAATCTAAATCCATCTTTATGGATTGGACTGGGAGGACACTGTTGGGCTTCCGTCTAAGGTAGGCACACTCTAAGGTGAGCCCCAAGACCCCTACACCTCCCCATTAAGTGTTAATATGATGGTTATCATACATTTGGGTTAAATTAATTGGCAAAGGGGGAAAATGTTACAGATATGATTACAGCCCCCAAGTAGCATGAAGTCTCTGAGATCACCACAAGAGAGATTAAGCAGGGCAGGTCCAAGTATGGTCGGAGATCTGAGCGGTCAGAGATAGAAGTGACCAGATAAGAATCTCATCCTGGGGACAGAAGAGATAGCACAGGGGTTAAGACACTTATCTTGCATCTTCCCAACCCAGGTTCTAATCCCTGACATGACCGTGCCCCCTAGTGCCACCAGGGGTCCCTCTAGAGCACAGAGCCAGGATAAGCCCTGGCACAGCAGGGTGTGGTTCAGAAACCAAGAATCCCATCCTGGCTGTCCAGATGATTGGTACGTGGACCACATCATTGGGCAGACCAGGATCTTGGGCTGGTGTCCAGTCAGAGTCCAGTGACCACGTGGCCTTCTTGCTCAGGGGATACTGTTTAATAGACACTCCCTCTCAACGTAGCTAGAAGAGAAGGCAGTCCTTTGGGTATGGCCCATTCTCTCTCCAACACCTTTTCCTTTGTATTCTGTACTCCTTAGCACATTTGTCAGATTTGTTTTAAGTACATTGGAAATTTTCCTTTTAGTTCAAAGTAGCCAAGATGGTGTTCTATTTCTAATTCATCTTCTCAGAATATTAAAAAATGTCCCTAATATTTTCTTTTAAATCCTTGTGACCCAAATAGAATTCTTAGATAGAATTGAATAACTAAAAATAAACATGGTTATTAAGGTTTATTTAGTTTAATGTTATGAATGCAGATAGTTTAAGCCTCACAAATATTAAAATCATGCTATGATATCATTTCTATTATTCTTCTCTGTATTATTATTTAAATCTTATAACATTGGATAGCCCATAAAAGGAATAATACTCTTTCTAAAGTTATCTGGTAAAAACTGTCAATATCTATACTGTTGCTTTATCTCCCTATGTATTTGTCCATGGGAAATATGTTAAGATGTTGAGTAGAGGCCAGGAGATGGTACAACAATTAGAGCTTAATTTCTACAACTGTGTGATATCCTAAGTACTATACAGTGTGGTCCTGAAGGTCCCCAGTACCTAGAAGGTGACCCCTGGTTGTACCAGTACCACCTGCAAACCACGCTTCTACTCTGAATCGCTCAAGAGCCAAGAGGCTTATAGAACTTCTGGCACTGCTCAGGATCCCGTCTCCACCAAAATAAGTTATATATATATATATATATATATATATATATATATGTGTGTGTGTGTGTGTGTGTGTGTGTGTGTGTGTGTGTATGTGTGTGTGTGAGAGAGAGAGAGCTTTAGCAAATAAAATTAATTTTCATAGTCCAAATTAATCATTGCATGCTTTACTCTTGGTATGTGGGCAGGTGGACATGGCTATCAAAGATATCTGTAGAAGTCATGGATAATCTTCTCCATTGCCTTTCTGGAAGATGTGATAGATCCATCAGGGCGTCGGAGGGCAGTCATCTTGGTCTTATAGTTGGCAAAGGACAGGCGGGCGGTGCGAATGCTTTTCCCGGCTTCTGCTGCATCTTCCAGTATTTCTGCTCTTCTGTCTTTGAAGTCTTCCTTTATTGCTTCTCTGCACTGCTTTGCAAGCTTGGATGTTAGCATTTGGTTGCCAGAGGCTTGCGCCTTGCCACGTTGGTGAATGAGCTCGAGAGTTTCTGAAGACAGGAGTCCTTTTGTGTCTTTCTCTCTCTCGGCATTCTTCGCATAATCATGGAGGTACTGAACCAGTTGGTTGTATTCTTCATCAATGTCGTCAATGATGGTACCTTCCCATGTTGCAATAGTGCCAAAGAGTTCCAAGTTGGTGGTTGTTCTGGGAGTTCTCTTCTTAAACTTTGCAGCCTTTCTCCCCGTTGCGGGAAGTAGAATTTTGCACAAAGGAGACAGTGGTTCCGATCCTGTTTTGGAATTTGGGGACGACAGCAACATCGGTCAGACAAAACCGTCGATTGAAGATGATGTGGTCAATTTCATTGTGGAACTGTCTGCCAGGAGATTCCCATGTCCAACGTTTCGCTTCAGCCTTCTGGAACTGTGAGTTCCCATGAATGGTCTTGGTGGACATGATGAACTCAGATAGTCTCTCACCCTGTTCGTTCCATTCTAGACCATGGGTCCCGATGTGGAGTTCTTCAGCTGATCTTCTCGGTCCTATCTTGGCATTAAAATCACCGACTATGATCTTGTAGAAGGTGTGATCTTTTTTATAGAACTCCTCCAGTTACAGTAGAATTTCTCAATTTCATCTTCCTTGTATGTGGATGTTGGTGCATAAACAATGGAGATAGAAATTGCTGGCAGTGGGCCACATCTCTTCAAGTGTAATCATCCTATCCAGTTTGTTAGGCATTCAAATGAATCAATGTCGACAGTCATGTTTGTGTTGACAAGGACACCAATGCCACCAACGCCTCTTTCGTTGCATGTTCCAAGAAACAGTTCTTCTCCAGTGTCAAATACAGCGTGATGCAACTGACGCCTCCTCGTCTCAGTCAGACCGAAGATGTTGTACTTGATATTTTTGCGCTTGCACCATCAGATCCTCAATATATGCTTCCAATGCCAGCGTACATGCATTGAAAGTACAGACAGTCATTTTAGTCCTTCTTCATTTTGGCAGCCTAGGTTGGCCGTGAAATTTTATCAGGCACTGCTTGTTAGCCTTTCTTACTGCTGCCGTATTAAGGGCTCTTTCGGGTCAGGAAAATAAACATTTTTGTTACTGGTTTTGGCATATCCAACACGCATCGGACAGCTTGCCAGGCTCTGCCGTGCGGGGCCAAATTTCACAGGACGGATATGTCATTCCCAACGTTCTCCCTTCTGAAATCCAACATGCCATTTTGTCGGTAAAGAAGGGAACAGCACCAGGCCCAGACAAAGTCAGACGCAAACACCTGAAGAATCTGCCATCAGTACTCATCAATACACTAGCTCAGCTCTTCACACCCTACTTGTCCGAATGCAAGGTACCCCTCCCAATGAAAAAACAGCAGGACAGTTCTACTGTTCAAGAAGGGAGACATTTACGACATTGGCAACTATCGCCCCATCTGCCTGTTGTCTGTCATCTACAAGCTGTTCACTTGAGTCATCCTGAATAGGATTGGCAGAACACTAGATGAAGGACAACCATGAGAGCAAGCAGGCTTCTGGAAAGGATTCAGCACAATTGACCATATCCACACGGTAACCAAGCTCATTGAGGTTTGTAAGGAGTATAAGATGCCGCTCTGTCTCACGGTCATTGATTTAAAGAAAGCCTTTGATTCTGTGGAGACTGAAGCAGTCATCGAAGCCATAGCCAAATAGGGTGTTCAAACCCAATACATCAAGATCCTTCATGAGCTGTATTACGGATTCACCACCAGGATCTCACCATTCTACAAAGAAGTGATCATTGATCTCAAAAGAGGGGTTCGACAGGGTGATACCATTTCACCAAAACTCTTCAGCGCCACCCTCAAGAACATCATGAGACAATTAGAATGGAAAGGAATGGGAGTGAAGATAGATGATCGGGCAACTACACCACCTCCGCTTCGCTGATGACATCATCCTAATAACACCAAACATTAGCCAAGCGGCACAAATGCTGGCTGACTTCGACCGAAAATGTGGAAAGATAGGTCTACAGCTGAATCTGAAGAAAACTATGTTTATGAAAAATGAACTAGTTCCGAGGCCCCATTCACTCTCAATGGAACAAACATCTCTGAATGCAGCAGTTATGTGTACCTAGGTCGAGAAGTCAACATGATGAACGACCTAAAACCTGAGCTGCACAGGAGGAAGAAAGTGGCATGGACTGCCTTCAAAGGCATCAAAGAAATAGCCAAAAGAACAAAGAACCTCCAGCTCCAGGCACATCTGACTCCACCGTTCTCCCTGCATTAACATACGCCTCAGAGACTTGGGCCCTACGAAAGCAGGATAAGAATGCTATTTGGGTCTCCCCAGAGAGGAATCGAAAGAGCTATGCTTGGAATATCACGCCTCACTCAAGTGAGAGAAGGAATCCAGAGTTCCGACCTCCATTGCTATTCCAGATTCAGGGACTCTGTCTTGTTTGCCAAGGCATCGAAAATCAGATGGGCAGGACATGTAATGCGATTTAGAGATATCCGCTGGACTAGAGCCATTACCAACTGGATCCCACGGGATGTCAAAAGATCACGTGGCGCCCCCACCCACAGGATGGTCAGACTTCCTTGTCAGGACCCTGAAGGAATGGTTTGAGGCTCTTCATATTCCTGAAGCAACCAGATGCCATTGGGCTACATTGGCACGTGATAGGGTCCAATGGAAATGTTACTGGCGCCCGCTCGAGCAAGTCGATGAATAACGGGATTCAAGTGATCAAGTGATCAATGCTTTACTCTTGCAATAATTTGTATTTCCAAGCATTGATCACATTTTGACGTATAAACACAATCATTTAACTCATATTTCAGGAACACTTACCTGTATTTGAAACTGAATCTTTTGGATACCATAAATACAATAGAATACATTCATATGTTCTTACTTGGTGAGCTGACATGTTCACTCTCTGGATTCCAGAAATGATGTTAAATTCAGTCTTAGTATTCCATTAGCCTAAGATGGATATCAAGGTCGAAGCCAAACAGTTTCATCTGAGCATCAGCCAGGCGCTAACCAGGGAAGCAAACGCCTGTCACTAGAATTAATACTGAGAACTGGTCATCCATGTATGAGGGAGATTCTGATCTTGTTTACTGCCATAAGGGGGTCACACTCAGCAGCGCTCAGGGGGATGATGGCTTTTTTTTGATTTTACTATATCACTGTGATAATCATGAAGTGGTGAAACTTCCAATTAGCCTCACTTCTGAAACCGGACAAAGGAAAGATATTCTTTCTTTGATCATGATTAAGTTTCAATCATACAGTGTTCCAGCACCCATCTCGCCACCAGTGCATATTTCCCACCACCAATGTCCCCGGTTTCCCTCCCTGTCCCCCACCTGCCTCTACGGCAGACACTTTTCTTCTCTCTCTCTCTTTCTCTGTTTTTTTTTTGCACATTGTACTTTTGCAGTACATTCACTGTGGAGGTACCATGTATATCTCTTTACCTACTTTCAATACTCAGTTCTAGTCTAGCATTACCATTTCCAACTATTATTGGCAAACTGGTCTCTTCTCCCTCTTACCTAACCTCTGTCTCCCTCACACTTGTGGGAGATTCCAACCATTGACAACTCCTCCTGGCCCCTGTTTTGCTGGTCTTGGACATTAATCTCGTGTGTTTTTATGGATAATGGCTTTTTAACATGTCAGTTTGGCTGGGTTATGGGGAGCCCAGATATTTGGTGAAATATCATCCTGCTTACACCTGTGAGGATACCCCAATGCAAGCTTAACATGGGAGTTAAGGCCTGATGAGAAGAGAAAGAGGAGGAAAGGGGCCCTTCCGTCTGCCAGCCTGGCTGTCTTCCACTGGGATATCATAGAGACTTAGGTGAGAAACCTGATCAGCAACGCTGAGTCTCTGGCTTGCTGACTACAAGTCTTGGGAGTTCTAGTCACTGTAATCACATGAGCCAGTTCTTTACTAAGTAAGATTCTAATGATTCTGTTTCTCCTATTTCTCAGGCAACACACAAGAGTTGAAGACTGGGGCAACCCCATGAAAGCCTGACGCTGCAGGGACCTCAATCAGAGAAACTGAAACCACCACCCAGAGGCTAAAGGAGAAAACGGAACCTCCTCCCTCTTGAGCTGCCGTCTCCTGAGACTGTGTTCCTTCCGGCTGAGTCCTGCGCGGAAGCTACTGACCCTCTGAGCTGTCAAGAATTATCCTGTCCTCCTGGCTTAAGTAATAGACTTCAGCAGCTGGAGAAGCTTCATATGTGCTAGTCCCAGGTTTGATCCCCGGGACCACATGGTGCCCTGACCCCACAAAGGGGTCAGCATTAGTGACCCAAAAAGCAAACCAAAAAATACATAAATAATAATAAAGTTTCAGGAAGAGAAATGAATGTCAAGAGGAGTTCAAGGAAGAAGTTGGGACTCAAGACCACAGGGGCAAGGAAGTCATGGCTGTTTCCATGGTCAGGCTGCCATGGTCTGGGGCATGGGTTCTAGCCTGACACACATGTGCACACCAGGATGGCCAGGAGAGTTTATGTTCCTCGCGAAGGGCTTTGAGCAGTGCCTGACCCAAGGTAAACACTAGGACCACAGTATTTCATCCCATGGCAGCAAAACTGTGGTGATCGTCCTTTACCTGACTGCATACTATTCCATCAAGCAGCTTCACTGTATCGGTGCTATTCAGCCACTTCCTACTTATTAGAAAATTGGTATTGGTTCAAAGAGAGGCTCCTGCACCCAACGATCCTCCCTCTCTCTCTCTCTCTCCTCGCTCTCTCTCTCTCACACACATACACACACACACACACTTGCATACACACTCTTGCTCACGCGCTCTCCCTCCCCCCACCCCTCCCCGTGACTTTAACTGACTTCCAGCCTAGAAGAACAATTACTAGGTGCAAGGGCGGGTGCTTGCCAGCTCTTTGGAAAAATCCACTCATTGCTCTTTCCCCACACACAGTCGCAGTGGTGAGATCTCCCACCCCTAGCCTGGGCATTTTCAAGGTATTGTTTCATTGTTGTTACTAGGTTTGAATCCAAACCCAGCAAGAGGGAGATCAAAGCTGTTGTGTCATTGCAGCCAACTTGTTCCTTCCAGCTCCCTCCCTAAAGCCTCTTGCCCCCCCCCCATCCCCACTCATCACCCCCCATCTGTGTCTTTCCTTCCCTACACCCAGGCCAGAACAAAATATCCATTTTCCTACCATCCACTCAGAGACTTTAAAACAGCTGCTCTCAGGGTCCTGGGGTTCCCTAAATGCCCCAAACACCCTGATGATGTTAGAAACTGTCAGTGGAGGCAAGAAGGAGGAAGATAAAACAGCTGCTCTGCAAAGGTGGAGCGAGGCACAAGAGCTCCTGGAGCCAAAGCGTCAGCTGAAGCCATGCCCGCTGCGTCCTGGGGGCCGGGGAGGAAGCCGGGGACCCTGCCCCCAAGCACAGCCAAGGCTCAAAGGCCACGTGCAGGAGAACAGGATCAGGAGCGGCTCCAGGGGAAGTGGGGGCTCCTTGGGGCTTGGGGCCGCCTCGCCCGTGGATCCTCAGAGTATTTCTCCCAGACTCCCTTTGCCACGCTTCATGCCCCACCTGGAATCTTTTCAGGATGGGAGTGGGAGGACCCCCAAGAGGACAACCTGGGGCCGTCCCAGGAGCCCGAGACTCCCGGCAAATGTTTACCGAATAAATAAAGCATCAGTGTGGGGAAAATTGGTTTGGGATTTGTCAAAAGTTCGAAATGAACAGGCGCTCTCCTCAAGACTTAAGAGATCGTTAATGGAGACAAAAATCTATAGGTTTTCTCCGGCTGTCAGGTGCCAGCTCTGAGGACCAGGAAGCCCAGAAACAGGCGCTGCCCTGCAGGGTTTGGTGCTGGGCCTCAGAACGGCTCATCTCTGGGCCTGTCTCGGCTCCAGCCACCAGGACAGGCACCTGTTAGCCTCCCGGCTTCCAGCCTCTGTGTTCTCACCCAGGGAATGGGTACACAGGGGTTAGCGACCTCCCAGACTGCAGGGGAGGAGCTGGAGCTGCCAACACGGCCGGGAATGGCAGCTGCTGAGGCCAGGAGCGTGCTCTGAGGCCGGGCTCTGTGCTTTGCATACCAGAGGCCCAGATCTGAGGCCCCACTAGCTTTGCCAGCTCCCAGTATGTTGCCCAGGAACCAAAGATCACCCCCAGGGCTGGAGCCTTAGTACAGAAAGGGCTCTTGCTTTGCACATGGCCAACCCGGCTTTCATTCCCGGCATCCCACTGGGTCCAGCGACCTCACCAGGAGTAATCCTGAGTGCAAAGCCAGGAGTAAGCCCTGAGCAGTATAGCCTAGTAGATGGCAAAAAAAGACCACCCTTCAGTTGCTGTCCCCCTATTTCACTAAGTTGGTTTGAGTCGATAATAAATCTCCTCTCCTCTCTTCTTCCTTCCCTGACTTAGATCTGCAAAGGTCTTTTTCCCACCCAAGTCACTGTCCCAGGCCCCGGGGGTGAGGTCTACAGGCCTAGAGTTAACTCCAGGGGCCCCAGGAAGGATGAGGCCCAAGAAGAGGAAAGGGCAGCTGGGGGAAGCATGGGGCGGGGGGTCTGCCCTGAGCCCCCTAACCCCACTCTACGCTGTGACCTTCACCTCTACTGTCTCCCAGAGTGATTCAGTCACCCAGACCCGCCACCAGCCCTCACGGCCTCACTCCAGGTCTTGGACATGCCAGTGAGCCTCAGTTTCCCCTCTGCCCCCAGAGCTAGCACCAGCCCTCCCGAGAGGACTACGGAGCACAGTGGGAGGGGTGCTCCCCCAGCCCCATGCGCCTCACCCCTGCTCCAGCACCCACCAGCACACAGCAAGGGCAGGAACGAGGCTCAGAGACCCCAATCCCAGGAGGGCCCAGGATTAAGGCCCCACGTTCTGCACAGCTGCGGCTCCAGGACCACCAAGACCGTTTGCAGGGGTCTGTGCACAGTAACCCACCCCACCTGGCCCAGGGTCACTCAGGTGTGGGGGGTTGGTCCCGCCGTGAGGAACGACGCTGGCCGCAACCCCTCTCTAAAGTGTCCTGTCCCCCTAAAATGGGATCCAAATGGACACAGAGGCCCCTCGCTGCTGAGCCGGGACTTATAGACGCCGATGGCCAGAACTGTGTAGGTCTCAGAGGCAAAGGTTTGTGGGGGGAGGAAGGACACAAGCAGTTTCCAATTGGTACGTATAGGGCCCTGGCCAGCCTCCAGGTGCTCTGGTTTGTTAAACTCATGCACGGGCCGCTCGCTGGCCCGGCCGGGGGCTTGGTGAGAGGGAACATGAGGTTCTGATCTAGGGCCAAGTCAAAGCTTTTCCAGAAAATGCCAGCGACGCTCCCCTCCCTGCCTGCCCTGCGCCTGCCCCTCCAGCCCCGCCGTCCCTGCTCCCGGCCTCCTTCCTGAAGTCTCCAGTGTGCAGCTCCAGCCCTCCGGCATCTGGAGACAACCATTTCAGATGTGGAGGCCAGTGGGCAGCCGCGCCCAGGCCTGCCCCAGCTCCCCACACATCCCTCCCCACCCGCATCAGGAAACTCTAGATACTGGCTTTTCTGGGTGTCCAGGCCGTGGGCGTCCACTGTGACTGAGCATCATCCCGTGACTGCCCAACTGAGCCACTGAGGCCGCAGAACTCACAGGACGGCTAGGCCAGGTGCCTCGGACAGAGAGCGCTTGGCTCCGAGCCCCCACCTCCTGCGGGAGGGGCCGCTGCCAACCCCTCAGGGCTCGCTTGTGACCCCCCCACCCACCCTGCTGCCTTCCTGTGGGAGAAACCAGCCCGTTCCCCATCTGCTGAAGGACAGAGTCTGTGTGGCCCCTCACCCTGAGTCCTGAGATCAAAGCAGGACTTGCTCCTGCCCCAGGCCCCCAGAGGCCACACGCCTGGGGACAAAGATGCCCCCCCATTAAACAGAGGAACTGACTGGAGGGCATAGGGATGGGACCTCCCTGCCTCCTCTTGCTCTCTGCTCTTGCAAGACAGGGGTGGGATTCCGAGTACAGCAGCAAGAGGCAGCAAGTTTGACGCCAGCAACACCCAGCAAAGGTAAGGGCCACCCGGGCGGCACTGCCATCGACACCCAGCGCAGTGTCACCAAGTGTGAGACCCTAAAGGAAGGAGAGGGCCGGGTGAGGGAGAGCAATGGGCAGGGCGCTGGCCTTGCACACGGTGGACCCAGGCTTGATTCCCTCCAGGTGTGATCTCTGAGCACAGAGGTAGGAGTCAGCCCTGAGCACCACCAGGAGAGGCCCCACACGAATATGAATTCATTATAAATAAATAAAGGAAGGAAGGGAGGAATGTTTGGGAATATGGCGCCCCCTCACTGCTCTGACGGCTCCCAGGTTTCTGGCCGCACAGTGTGTGGCTGATGAGCTACGAGGGTCCTTGCAGGCCCACTCAGCAGGTACCACAGTCTCTAGGCTCCGCTCTTCCCTGGCTCACACAGACACATGCAACCCCAAGCGGGTCACAGGAGAACCCAGACATCAGTCCCAGCCCAGAGACTGGGCAGAGGGAAGGCAGAGCACAGAAGGGAGCAGCAAACGGAACAGGGGAGAGGAGAAAACAAGGACAGGCCGGGAAGGGGAGGGAAAGAGAAGACAGAACGACCACAACGGCCGGCTGTGTCCAGTCCTCGGCACCACCTATGGTGCCCTGACACAAGTGACCCCAGCACAGAGGCAGGAGGAAGCCCTAAGCACTGCCGGTGTGGCCCAAAAGAACAAAAGAAAAAAAAACTGGCAGACTGTGAGGGGAGGGAGGGTGGGAGAAGAGCAGCTCTGGAGCCGGGAGTCCACACAGTCCGAGCGCTCGGCTCTGCCCCGGCTTCCATCAGCCGCGTGACCTTAGGAAGCTTATTCCCTTCCTGCAAAATGGGGATTAAAAATAATTAATTTTTTTTTTAAAAAAGGCCACAGAGAACAGTGCCAGACACAGCCGCATGGCAGGGCTGGATGAACCAAACAAACCAAAACTGAAACAGGGTTCCTGGAGGCCCCGGGCGCCGTGCATGGCCAGTGCTGGGGCCACATTGCCCTTGTTTCTATCAGGACCCTGTTTCATCACAGGCTCCAGGGGCCGGGAACCGCCATCTCACCTGCCCCCACAGCCTGCAAGGGGTCGATAAAGCCCCACACTGCAGAGAGCAAAGCCGGAAACCCAGCACACGACACAGACAGGCGGTGAGAGGAAGGTCTCTGCCCTGGAGTGCCTCCACGGAGGTGGCGGGTTTTCAAGGTGCAATGAGGGGCTGATTCGAGCACCTGGTGTTTATTGGGCGCTGACTGTATACCCGCCCAGGGCATTGGGCTCTGACTGTATACCCACCCAGGGCAGCGTGTCTATCCTTGAATCCTCCCCATGCTGATGAAAATCTTCTCGCCCCTGCTCTCCAAGATGAAAAACAGAAGCACCGAGCTCAGTGCATTCCCGGGGAAGGGGGCTCAACAGCCAGGCAAGACCCCTCCATTCTAGCAGAGCCAGGTCCCCAGAGGACTCAGCACCACTCAGAGGGAGGGACAGGTCACCTGCCTAGAGTGAAACCAACAGTCTGTGAGAATCAATATGCTCCAGGTTCTTTTCAATCAAATGCAACGTGAAGAATAACCAACAACGGGCTCTCCTGGGGTCTCAATGGGAGACCCCGAGGCTGTCATCTGCAGGGAAACTGGGAAGACACATGAGAAGATGGAAAGAAGTGGAGCGGAAGCATGGACTCCCGGGAGAGGAAGAGGGAGACCAGAGGGGATGCGGGAGGAGGCAGCGGGGAGATGAGCCCCTCGGGCCTGTCACACTTTTTGTAGCTGCTTTTCAGAGGGGGAACAGGAGGGCGCTGCCTGTGGTGGAGCACCTGTCTGTGCGAAACTCGCGTTCAACCCCTGCACCCCCAAACTCCAAATAACAATGAAAAATGTCAAAATGCGTTTTGTCACCGAAGGATCAGTTGCACCGCAGGACCTGGGATGGGCTCAGGCAGGAGGCTGACCCCTGTCCGAACATGGCTGAGCCCGCCAGGGACACAGCTGACCCCCTGCAGGGACACAACTGACCCCCCGCCAGGGACACAGCTGACCCCCTGCAGGGATGCTCCCACGCCGTGCTAATGGGTCATCAGGGTCACCAGCAGCAAGAGCAAGCAGGCCAGGCCGGCGCATCAGCTTTAGGGCCCCAAGATGTGGTGATGCTCAAGCCTGGGGCCAACAAATGCAAACAGACACGTAAGCGGGCCTCGCGCTCCGCTAAGGACTGGGTCTCCCCTGAGGCGCGCCCGCGAGATCTCCGGGGCTGGGGCTCCCCGCGGTGCCGCCCACGGGTTCTCCGGGAGCCCCGGCCGAGCGCCGCAGGGGGCACCGAGACGGCCGCGTGCCCACAGCGCCCCCTGGCGGCCCGCCGTGCCAGCGCCGCCTCACGCCCATCAAGGTCGCACCCGCAGGGTCCCGGCTTCCCGGGTTGGGGGGTTCCGCCCCACCCCCCCCCCACCCGATGCCGGCTGGCGTCGGCCCCTCGCAAACCCGGATCTGCAGTAAGCGCATTGAATATACAATGGGAAAGGGACAGAGGGAGCCTGTTCTGTCTCCAACACAAAGAATAGAGGCTTCTGGGTGAGGTTTGGCCGCTTCTCCCAAACTGGTACCTAGAAGCGGAGCGGGCTTGAAGATGGGGTCGCAGCGTGACCCAGTTTCATCCGACGCTGGCTGAAACGCAGGAGGTGGCGGAGGTCCCGTTTCATGGCAGAGTTGAGGGCTGTGGAATGGCCCCCCCCCCCCCCCGCCCTGCCTGGCCCATTCCAGCCGTGTCCACTTCACGCGGGTCCGCGCACCTTCCCGGGCTGATCCTCCCCTAGGGAGGACGTGGCTGAGCACACGGAGGTTGCGGATTTGTTAAGCCGCACCGGGAGACGGGAAAGGTGAAAAGGAGGTTTAGGAGACAGGCTGGACAGGAAAGCCAGACCGAGGGACAGAGAGGGGGCAGAGAAAGTGAATTCGCGTCCCAGAGGGCAGGGCAGTGCGTGAGGGGCCACGACGCCTGGTGGAAACTTCTCCGGTGAGAAAAGTGGAAGCCCCCCATGAGCTAGCCCCGAGAACGACCCCAGAGTGCGGCTGCTCCGTGAGGGGTTTCCCGGGAGGGGCGCTCGGGAGCAGGCGACCGGCCAGTGCGTTTCTCTGGACACCTCCAGTGTCTCTCCCTCGGCCTCCTGCGCCCCGCGTGCATCCTGCCATCAGGAACAGGGTAAAGGCGCCGGATCCCTGCACTGGCCTGCACAGGGCCAGGACCAGCGGGGTGTGGGCCAGCTAGTGTCAGCCCCCCAGAGGTCGCCACACCTCTCCCAGAGCGAGGGGGGTCCCCATGCCTCTCCCAGAGCGGGAGGGGGTCCCGATGCCTCTCCCAGAGCTCGAGGGGGGTCCCCATGCCTCTCCCAATGCTGAGATGGGGGTCCCCACACCTCTCCCAGTGCTGAGATGGGGGGTCCCCATGCCTCTTCCAGTGCTGGGGGTCAGGGTCCCTACACCTCTCCCAGAGCTGAGTGGGGACTGGGACGCACCCCAATGGATGCCTTGCAAAGAACGGGGTGATCAGGTGAGGAGAAAGCCGGGTCCAAGGCGAAGCTGCTCCACTTCCTGTCTCGAGCCTGAGCAAAGCCCGGTGGGGGTGCTCAAGCGGCCACTGGGGGGCTCTGCTCCATAAGAGGGAGGGGCTTGGCAGAGTGGGGCTCCCTCCGCCAGCCAGGGACTCCTCACTCCCTCCTGCTGTCAGGGAACAAATAGGAGCCTCTGTTCCCTTCTAGAAACAAAGCATCCGGCAGCTGGCCTCACCCTCGCCTCCAGGCAGAACCTGGTGAATCTAATCAGCCGGTTTCCTTGTGCTGGGGGTGTTAATAAGCGCAGGTTCTCCCCTTCCATTTTGTCTAGCCTGGTGGCCCCCGCCCAGGAGCTACCCTGGGGCCACCAGCCATAGCTCGAAGAAGCCTCACAAGCGGCTGGGGAATTCGGCTCGCCCCAGGCCCAGCTGACCATGGGGTTCCCGGGAGGACAGATGGGTTTTGGAAGTGGGCCCATCACCTCTGGGGGTCCCGGAAGCAGCCGGATGAGACCTCGCCCACCACACTAGCCACCACCTTCGCTGTCCGGTCCCTGGGATATTACCTCACGACCAGATTAACAGAGCAAAACCAGTTCGAGAAACGGCCACGCCGGTCCATTAAAATAGTGGAAACAGTAATGTCCTTTAATGCACTGCATTCCACGAAGAGCAGGAAAGTTTGGCGGGAGGGAGAGATAAAGAGGAGAGAAATGACATACAGAACCCGCCAAGTAGTTGAGGTGTGGGAGGGGGAGGGAGGGGGGACATTGGTGATGGGGGATGGGTTTGGGTGGAGGGATGGGTGTTGGAACACTGTAGAACCAAAACTCTACATGAGCATCTTTCAATTGTATGTCTAAAATGGTGTAATAAAATTTGGGGGGGGGGGGGAATAAATAAATAAAAAGTTTAAAAAAAAAATTTTTAAAAACCTGAAATGGCTCTCCAAAAAAAAAAATAAATAAATAAGAGCAGGTTCTCCCCAGCAGGAACCTGTTCTTCCCGCCACCCAAGGTGGGTTTTGGAAGCACAAGCGCTGGGGACAGAGCATTAGCACAGCCACGGGGCACTTGCCTTACAGGTGGCCCACCCGGGCTCAGTCCCTGGCAAACCCTATGGTCACCCGAGCCCTGCCTGGAGTGATCCCTGAGCACAGAGCCAGGAGTCAGCCCTGGGCACCGCGGTGTGGCCCCACCCCAACAGAACAAACCTGCACATTGCAGACACCCAGAGCAAGAGCTGGTAGGACAGGCTCGGGGTGGCAAAGCTGACCCCGACCCGAGCTCCCCAAAGTCACCTTCTGGACAAGCCACGCCACAGCTGGGTGGCACCCACAGTGGTCAGTGCCGCCCAGCCAGCCCCTGGCCTCAGTGGCCTCTGTCCATGGTGACTCTTGAGGCCGACATGAGTTAAATGGGTGAGGAAGTGGGTTTATCCTTCTCAGAATGTTCCTGCAGACTATGGAGATAGAATTCCTCTCTCCCCAAAGAGGAATCGAAAGAGCTATGCTTGGAATATCACGCCTCACTTAAGTGAGAGAAGGAATCCGGAGTTACGACCTCCGCCAAAGATCCAGAGTCAGGGACGCTGTCTCGTTTGCCAAGGCATCGAAAATCAGATGGGCTGGACATGTAATGCTATTTGGAGACGACCGCTGGACTAGAGCCATTACCGACTGGATCCCACGGGATGTCAAAAGATCACGTGGCCGCCCACCTACAAGATGGTCAGACTTCTTCGCCAAGACCCTGAAGGAACAGTTTGAGGCTCTTCGTATTCTGGAGCAAAGATGCCATTGGGCTACACTGGCATGCAACAGGGACAAATGGAAATGTTACTGGTGCCCGCCAAGCAAATCGACGAACACGGCATGTCAAGTGATCAAGTGATGAAGATAGAAAACACGCCCCTCTCCCAACCGAGAGTCTCAGTGGAGTTTCAGAACCAGGACGGACCCCGCCCCAGCATGCCTGGCCCACTGCCTTCCCAGGCTCACCCCACACCCCACAACTGACACATAATCGTTTCCAAGAGAAGCATCTTGGCCCGGACAGCTGCGCAACGGGCTGTGGAACAGGAAGGCAGATGGTGTCCGGACGCAGCCTAAGACTCCGTCTCTCTCCTGGGTCTCCTGCCGGGCACCCCTGACCAATGTACCCCCCCCCCAGTGAGTCACCTCATCATTATGGAGGAAATTCACCAAGTGGACCACACACACTTTGATTTTAACAGAGGAGATGAGCCAAACAGCGTCAAACCTGAAGTGTGTCGAGAACCCAATAAACAGCTTTGATTCCAGCGATGACTTAAAACTGCAGTGTGCTTGCAGGGAAATGGGGTATCGTCCCCTCTGCCTGAGAATGCCTTCTGCTAAATTGGGGGGGCTCCCCACAGCTCCCCGTGGGCTCATACAGCAGCCAGGTCTGACCTGCACTTGTCTTTATTTCTGGAGTGTACACGGGTGTACAACAATATCCATTTCAGGGTTCCAACCACACACCCTGACAGATGTTTACGACCCCCACAGCCCCTCTAAGGATCTAGAGAAGACTCACCGCCTCCCAACCCCGCCTCCACCCATGGCCACTCCCTCAAGGACCCAGTTCTGGTATCAGAATCTAAGGGTGATTTTGGGCTGTTTGCTAATTTGCTTGCTTTGTTTCTTTAGATCCCAAGTAAGAGAGAAACCCTCAGGTTAATCTTTAGCCTGCGGATTTATTCCACTATGTATTAACCCCTCAAGGACCAGACATGGGGCTACAGCGATGGTGTACCGTGGGGAGGGCGATTGCCTTGCATGCTTCCAACCTGGGTTCAATCCCAGGATCCCATAAGGTTCCATGAGCACCAACAGAAGAAATTCCTAAGTGCAGAGCCAGGAGAAACTCCTGAGTACAGCGTGTGTGACCCACAAAACTAAACAAAACAAAACAAAACAAAGAACAGACATGTCAAAAAAAACAGATTTTTTCTTGGGGGGCAGGGCCGCAAGCCTGGGCCTCCCAATCCTGCATTCCAGCCCCTGGGCCACCTCTCCATGTCTCCAGCCCTGCCTCTACTGGATCAGCAAAAGTTGGAAAAGTTACAGTCAGGGTCAAAAGCCAGCACAGGTTAAGGCCCTCGCTTGCCCAAGGCTGAGCCCAGTCTGGAACCTTGAGCATCACCAGGAGTGAGCCCTGAGCACTGAGCCAAGAGTAAGCCTGAGATCAGCTGAGTGTGGCCAAAAAGGGAAAAAATGTTAAATCCAAAGCGCCTCAATCTATACTTATGGAGGGAAGGAAGGAGGGCGGGCGGGAGCAGGTGTTTGCTGGGAGCGGCGGATGGGCGCTCATTGGTATTTCTGGAGCGCCCCTCTTGCCTGCCCGGGAGAATGATTGTGATTCTCCGCGTCCAGCCCCCGGCTCCCGGAGGGCACTGAGAGTGTTCTCGATGGCGTGTTAATATTGAAGTTCGGAGAAAATGGGGGCCTTCCAGGTTAACTCTGAGGCTAACATCGCGGGGATCATATTGCGATCACTTGTCATTCTGAATTAAATCTTGCAAGAGGAGACCTGAGCAGCAGGCAGGCAGGGAGAGGCAGTGCCCAGCCCCATCCCTGTTCGGGGCACTGAGGGATGAGTCTCCCCACTAGGGCCATGGGTCCTGCCTCTGGGGCCCCTGACGATTCCCGGGCACCCCCCACTTCCTTCTTCCCTCTGTCATGAGGCGCCCCCACCCCTGCTTGGACTCTTCTCCCCACGCACCCACTGGGTGGAAACAGGCGATCTCACACAGCTCTGAGCGCCTGTGCTAAACCCTTTGCATCAGCTCATGGGACTCGCCCCTCAGGCCTGACTGATTCTCCTTTACAGGTAGGGAAACTGAGGCCCAGATAAGGTCATGGCAGAGGAAAGGTCAGAGCCAGGGTCTTCGCTCCTGCACCTCCAGCCCCCCCCACACAGTTGCATCTGTTCATGCCACCTGTGCACCAACATTGACTTAGCGCCTCTCCTTTGCACTGCTGTAGTGTTAGTGGGTGCAGAGCGGACCCCGGGCAGGGGGCTCAGCGGGGTGAGCACACGCTTCTCATGTGAGCGAGCTGGGTTCACAGTCCAAGCGACAGGAAGGAAGGAAGGAAGGAAGGAAGGAAGGAAGGAAGGAAGGAAGGAAGGAAGGAAGGAAGGAAGGAAGGAAGGAAGGAAGGAAGGAAGGAAGGAAGGAAGGAAGGAAGGAAGGAAGGAAGGAAGGAAGGAAGGAAGGAAGGAAGGAAGGAAGGAAGGAAGGAAGGAAGGAAGGAAGGAAGGAAGGAAGGAAGGAAGGAAGGAAGGAAGGAAGGAAGGAAGGAAGGAAGGAAGGAAGGAAGGAAGGAAGGAAGGAAGGAAGGAAGGAAGGAAGGAAGGAAGGAAGGAAGGAAGGGAAGGAAGGAAGGAAGGAAGGAAGGAAGGAAGGAAGGAAGGAAGGGGCTGTTATTAATCTTATTAATCGAGGTATGCCTCGCCCCACTTTTACAGGTGACCCGGGAGGGTGGCTTTGGCTAGAGCCCAGAGAGAGGAGGCGGCAGGACAGGCCGGCTTGTGGAGGGCGTGGAGCTGTGCAGGGACCCCACAGTCACTAGGTAGAGCTCGCATACCCAGCGGCGCTGCTGGAGAGGGTGCTAGTCAGAGACAAACGGAGCTTTTATGTATTTCAGAGAAAGCCTGATTGTTGAAGAGGCTCAGAAACCAGAGATTCTTCCACGTCTGTTCATCTCTGCAGGCCGGTCCGGAGCCACTCTGTCCACATGCCTTCTGTCCCCGGGAAAGAGGGCAGGGGTGCAGGGTGGACGCGTCCTTGCGCTTCACCCGCGGAAGCGCTTTGCTGAGGACGTTGGCTCCCCTAGTGGCCATCTGGAGAAGCGCCGCCGAGCAGGGATTCGGAGTATTTCGGGGCTGTTCAGCCCAATCCCTGCGACCCAGCCCTGGAGCCCAGCTTCACCCCGAAACCCCACTCCTGGCTATGTTCGGAGCATATTTGCACAGCACCTGGGTGTCCACTGAGCTTTTTTCACTCAGTAACTACATTTTGAGAAGGGTTTTTTGGGGGGTTGTTTTTTTTTTCCTCCAAAGACTTTCTCACTCTGTTGTATCTCTGAGCCGGGAATTAACAACCTTACTTGAGATGTTCCGCTTTACAAGACCCCCTGAAAGCGCTGTCTGGGAGGGCAATGGTGGAACTCACGACAGCGGCTTGTTAAGGCGCCGAAGTTCTCTGCCCTGTGGCCTAGAGGGGAGACTCTTCTCCCACAGAAGTCAGGCAATCCAGGGGCTCCTGACGCCCCCTAAGCCGCCGGCCACCCTTGGAGCGGGATGTCGATGCAACCCACAGGGCAGATTCCAAAGGATCATCTAATTGATTCCAAATGTTCGGTATCAGGCTTGGGGGTGGGGTTTCGCACACAGTGGGTGAGTCCGAGGGTCCCAGGGCAGAGTGTGGGCTTGGCGTGGGAGAACAGGCCGGGATGCAGGATAAACCCCCACACAGCACCTCCAAGGGAAGAAGTGCCTCTGGAATTTCAGCTTCACCCCTGCCCAGTGGGCACAGATGGGCACCTCTGACACAGAGCGAGGACTTACCTAAAGCCGCACCCTTTGCCAGGAGATGCCAACCTCTGCTAGTCTGGGCTTGAGGGCGGAGCTGTCTGGCCCTGGGCCCTGGCTATTCCTGGGGCCCAGCTCTCTGGCCCCTGTGCCTTTAATGGGTTCTGCTTCCAACGCAGAGGGACCCCATGCCACCCCAAGAGCCCAGAAACACAGGAGCCCCATGAGCTGGGCAGGTGCCCCCAAATCCAGCACTCCCCAGTGTGCACGTGCACGCCCACTGTGTCCTTTGGGCATCTAGTCCCCAAACTACCAAGTAATGGTCAGAGGTGAGAGGCTTAAAGTGAAGGACTTTACCGTATTTCACTGCATAGCCGTCACCCCACGTGATCTTCACACCCTCTTGGTTTCTGCTGGTTTGTTTTCCCAGTCATACCAGTGACATGTTCTTTCAAAGCTTCCCGCAATAATGCCTCCCCACACACACACACACACTTTTTTGGTGGGAAAAACAAAGGTTGGCATCAAATCTGCGATGATTCTGCCAGGAAATACTGCACCGAGAGGGCAGTTCTGGGGCTGGAGGTTAGTCCTGTGTCCGACCACAAAGGCTTCAAGTCCCTGAGTCTGCCATGGCCAGCCCGACTTCCGTGCTGCGCATCTCAGCTGCCCTCTTTGCCTGAAGGAATGGGCACAGCACGCATAAGTCATCTGGGAGCCTGAATCAGGCCTGGGCTGGCCTAGAAACTGCCGCAGGGGGAGGCCTCCTCTATGCTGGACCCTGGGATGGACACCACTGCGGGAGTGGGGGGGCATTAGAGTCGGCCCCTAGTGGCAAATATGCAGAACCCCCTCTGAGGTTCTGGGATGTCCCTAGAGACCTGGGAGCACCCACCTCTGCTCCTGTTGGCGGGGTTCACTCCTCCGCTCCACCCAGAGGACGGGTCAGATGACGGTGAGCCTGGTAGGGCTCCCCCCATGCCCGAAAGGGGCCCCTCCCCACCAATGACACTAATTAATTTGTGCGCCTGGTGGGGCGGCGGCATCCTGCATGTGCGGCTAATTACAAACGGGCTGCTCCAGCTCCCAACACGGCAGCAGCAGCTGGAAGGAGAAACAACTACAAAGAATTAAAAGCCAGGGATGTTCAGAGGGTAACGAGAGTCCTCCTCGCCACCATTTATCAAGGCCCTATCAGGCACCGTGAGCATCCTGGGTGGCGTTTTCCCCCACCAAAGCAGGAAACTAAGGATCAGAGAGGTTAAGGAATTTGTCTGAGGTCACACAGCAGATGGAAGAGATGAGATCCAGGCTGTGTCTGACTCCAAAGCCCAGAGTCTGACCATACAGCAACCCCCTGCCCAGCCCATGAGGGGGAAACATCCCCCCTCCCCAGCCCCTTCCTCCATAAGCGTAGGTGAGTTTATGTAGTATGAAGCCTGGACCAACCTTCAGGGGCACAGATTGGTTCTTGGGCCACATTAGTGGACAGGAGGCAGCGGAGCTGGCTCGGCTGGAGCCCACCGGCGGGCTCCTACTAGGCACCTACTGGGCGCCCAGCCCTCCTGTGTGCCAGGCACACCGCAGGGCACATGGAGAAAGGAGAGGGAGGGACGAGGGCAGCCCTCACACGGGATGTTTCCGCTTTCATTATTGTTTTGTTTCATATTCGGCTTCCTGAAACTTCTCTAGGCCACAGTGGTGACGAGAGCTTCAAACGCCCGCTTCCCTCTCCCAGCACAAGGCCCAGTGGCGTCTCTGAGGCTGCCGCGGGGCCCAGGGGCCGAGTTCCTGTCTAAGCCCTCGCCGCACCTCCCCCTGCCGCAACCAGGCATCTCACAGATTGTACCCGCAGAATCTGTGAGCAAGACCCAGGGCTGAGACAAGCTCGGCGCACTGTGAAGGGCCCCATGTTCACCAGCAGGAGGCGCCAGACGCTCGGGGCGGCGGGTCCCCAGGTGCGCTCTGCTCCGGCCAGACTAGTGCTAGCAACTAGAGGTTTGCGGGGGTTTGAGGGGGCGGTGGGTTCAGGTCACGGGACTCGGGTCTCCCCTTGCATAGAGCCGCCTGTAGGAGGCTGTGAGCCCCCAGCACGGCGCAAACCCAGGCCCCCCTGTCCAGGACGTGCCCTCAGTGCTGGCCACAACACCACACCATCTCCTAGGGGGTCATCTGTGCCCACGTGCTTGAGGGATATCTCTGGGGAGACCATGAGGTCAGGGTTCACTAGCCTGGGGGCAGCAGGCCAGCACCCCCACTCTATTCTGCCTTGTCACGCGCTTTCTGCCACCAAGAGCTGCTTAGAGAAGGCTGGACACAGGACGCTGGGCTGGAGAGTGGCAGGGAGGGGGCACTGCCTTGTCCGTGGGACGCTGAGCATGACCCAAGACACGGCATGGCACCCTGAGCACTGCCAAGTGAGTGTGAGCCCTGACACAGCATGGCACGCTGAGCATGGCCGAAAGTGAGTGTGAGTGTGAGCCCTGACACGGCATGGCGCCCTGAGCACGGCCGAGTGAGTGTGAGTGTGAGCCCTGACACCGCATGGCGCCCTGAGCACGGCCGAGTGAGTGTGAGTGTGAGCCCTGACACGGCATGGCGCCCTGAGCACGGCCGAGTGTGAGTGTGAGCCCTGACACGGCATGGCGCCCTGAGCACGGCCGAGTGAGTGTGAGTGTGAGCCCTGACACGGCATGGCACCCTGAGCACAGCCGAGTGTGAGTGTGAGTCCTGACACGACATGGCGCCCTGAGCACGGCCGAGTGAGTGTGGAGTGTGAGCCCTGACACCGCATGGCGCCCTGAGCACGGCCGAGTGAGTGTGGGAGTGTGAGCCCTGACACGGCATGGCGCCCTGAGCACGCCGAGTGAGTGTGAGTGTGAGCCCTGACACCGCATGGCGCCATGAGCACGGCCGAAAGTGAGTGTGAGTGTGAGCCCTGACACGGCATGGCGCCCTGAGCACGACCGAAGTAAGTGTGAGTGTGAGCCCTGACACGGCATGGCGCACTGAGCACCGCCGAGTAGAGTGTGAGTGTGAGCCCTGACACGGCATGGCGCCCTGAGCACGACCGAGTAAGTGTGAGTGTGAGCCCTGACACGGCATGGCGCCCTGAGCACTGCCGAGTGAGTGTGAGTGTGAGCCCTGACACGGCCTAGCGCCATGAGCATGGCCGAGTGTGAGTGTGAGCCCTGACACGGCATGGCGCCCTGAGCACGGCCGAGTGAGTGTGAGTGTGAGCCCTGACACGGCCTGGCGCCATGAGCACGGCCGAAGTGAGTGTGAGTGTGAGCCCTGACACCGCATGGCGCCATGAGCACGGCCGAGTGAGTGTGAGTGTGAGTCCTGACACCGCATGGCACCCTGAGCACTGCTGAGTGAGCGTGAGTGTGAGCCCTGACACGGCATGGCGCCATGAGCACGGCCAAGTGAGTGTGAGTGTGAGCCCTGACACCACATGGCGCCATGAGCACTGCCAAGTGAGTGTGAGTGTGAGTCCTGACACCGCATGGCACCCTGAGCACGGCCGAAGTGAGTGTGAGTATGAGCCCTGACACTGCGTGGCTCCATGAGCACAGCTGAGTGAGTGTGAGTGTGAGCCCTGACACCGCATGGCGCCCTGAGCACGGCCGAGTGAGTGTGAGTGTGAGCCCTGACACGGCATGGCGCCCTGAGCATGGCCTCACGAGGCCCCTGCATTCACATTGAATTCGGTGACTCATTGGGACTGGCCCCAGGTCCCCTGAGTGCTGCTTGGGAAGTCAAATATTTTTTAAATAAAAAATAGAAGCAGGAAGCCTAGAGGGTCCCGGCTCTGGGGTTAGAGAGAGCAAGGGAGAAGTCCGGGCGCCCGGCTGCTGGCAAACATACAAGACGTGCCCTCATCCCTGAATCTCTCACACACACACATTCATACACACATGTGCTCACACACTAACACATTAACACACACATGCTCGCATCACATGCACACTGTAATACACGCTCATACACATCCACACACACACACACCTATACATTCAGGTACTCATACACAAGATTGTGCAATGCTCAGGCAAAGCACACATGCTCACACATGGTTACATACACACTAACAAATACATTCACACACGTGCGTATGCGTGCTCACAGTCACATCCACACACTCATACACGCGCTGACACACTATAACACACATTCACACACTCATACACACATGCCAACATATATGTTCGCTCAGACTAACACACATCCACACTGGCTTACACACACGTGCACACATACACTGACACACGCACTATAACACACATACTCATACACACAGACACGCCCCCATACACGTTCCCCCTGGGGTTAGAATTCTCTCCATGGGGAGTGTGAGGGCTAATCCAGAGCCGGACAGAGCTCAGCCACACCCAGGGTTCTGGAAGGGGCCGCTGGCCGGCGGCCGGGAGGAATGTGGGCACACAGCCCAGCCACGTCCATGGCCAAAGACAATTGCAGCGGAGCCTCTCCGAGACTAATATTTATTCTGCACGTTAAGCAGCTGCGGCAGCTGGTTGTCGGCGAGGCGGCGGCCGCCCCACCAGCGCCTGCTCGGCCCGGAACGGCACCGGCTCAGACAAGCAGCAAATGAACACGCTATGCCCGATCCTCTGGCGCAGGAGCCGCAGCTGGAAGACAAGCACCTCGCAAAGGCCATGCCAGGGCCTGCACGCTCCAGGCCTGGTGACCTGCTCGGCCCACTGACCTCCAGCCAATCCGCACACTCGGGCCGGGCAGAGGACACTACTGCCCAGAGGAGCTGCTGCACGCTGCGGGCCCGACCAGGACGGGCAGGCGGTGCGGAGGGGCTGGTGCAAGAGGATGGGCTGGACCCGGGGCGGGGCGGGCAGAACAAGGACCGACTATGAGGCCTAAATAGGCAAGTTTACAGGCGCACGCAGGACACCCGAGTCAGCCCGACGCACTGGGACAGAACCAAACACGCAGAACCAGCGTGCTGGCAGCTCCGCACACAGGAGATCTCGCCCGGGTGGACTACAGCATGAACATTTTTTGTGGCGAGCGTCTCAGCCTCAGCGGCGCGCATGCACGCGTGACCTCGAACTCACCGTGAGAAAGGGACGCTGTAGGCTGTAGTGCAGCAGGCAGGGCGTTTGCCTGGCATGCAGGTGGCCTGGGTTCGAGCCCCGGCACTCTGTATTGTTCCCCGGAGCATTGCCACAAGTGATCCCTGAGTGCAGAGCCAGGAGTAAGCCTTGAGCACCATCAGGTGTGGCCAAACCGCTCCCCCCTCCAAAATTTAAACGAGATTAAGATGGAGGGATGTACCACAGACAGACGGGTCCCCAAAGGACAGACAACCCTCACTGCCAGACCCACACTTCCAGCACGGTGACTGCTTGCTCAGGGTCTAGGGGACCCGTGGCACGCCCAAAGAGCCAGTCTGGAAGACAGCCCCTGCTGCCAAGTGGGGGGTTCCAAGTCAGCACAGCAGACAGGGCATCCGGGCCCACCGGGGTCTCAGACGGGCAGCAGGTGGGGTCCTGGACAGTGTCTGCCACGCAGGTTGCAGAAATGCTGCCTAGACCATCCGCTGCAGGGGAGGAAGTTAATGGTGGTGCCATGGGGACCCACTTGGGAAACTGAGGCCTCGAGAGAGCTGAGCCAGTAGCCCAGGCAGAAGATCTGGAGAAAGGTCCGGGCAGCAGCTCAAACAGTGCCACAGAGAAAGGGGGTGCTGGCTAGGTGAGTGCCCACAACTCCCCCTCACTTTCTCTTCACACTGGGAAGCAGATGGTGGCCTGGGTTCCTCATGGTGGCACCGCTCCGACAAGCAGCAAATGAACACGCTATGCCCGATCCTCTGGCACAGGAGCCGCCTGCGGGGACCGGGGCTGCAGCTGGAAGACAAGCACCTCGCAAGGCCATGCCGGGCCTGCACGCTCTCGGCCTGGTGACCTGCTTGGCCCACTGACCTCCAGCCAATCACATACCACAGTCAGGGGGTTATACGCCAGAGGAAGGACTCATACATCACTGCCAGGGGCTCGCACACCACAGCCGGGAAGTTACACACCACAGCTGGGGCTCACACATCACAGCCAGAGCTCACACACCACAATAGGGACACACCACAGCCGGGGAGGGGTTGGAGGGGGAGTGTTATATACTAGATCTGGGCACTCACACAGCCAAGGGGGTTTCAGGGAAGTGACTGAGAGGCAGGACACCTGCCTTGAGGGGAGACAGTCATGATCACATGCTGGCCCTGCTCCAGAGAACTACCCTGAGAAGCCCGCTATCAAGGTGCAGGCAGGAAGATGGGGACCCCCGTGGCTGCTCTGGCTGTTTCCTCCCTGTGGCTGCCCAGACTCCCCTCTCTGCAGGGCTGTGTCCAGACTCCCCTTTTATGCAGACACCAGCCATAGCGAACTGAGCAGTACCCAATGACACCGTTTAACTTGATTACTCTAAAGACCCAATCCCCAGATATAGCCACACTCCAAGATCTTGGGAGTTAGGAGGCAGCCAGTCTTTTTATTTGGGGAGGGGGTCTTGGGGAGCCACAGGGGTCCCCAGAAATATCAGGAACCGAGTTCCCTTCTATCTCCAAGGGCAGCAGGGAATGGATGAATGAAAACTCAAAAGTTTTCAAAAGTTCCAAAAGGCTTTTACTAATTATCCATAATAAAACAAGCTCCGCCACTACAGTCCAAGATAATGGGATTCCCCAGACCTCTAGCTTTTGGTCAGAACTCTGACCATGCACTCGGGCCCAAGTCTCCCACCAAAGTGGATGGATGTCCCTCAAGTCAGTCCCCTTTATGTACATAAAAGCAATAATCCTTTCTTCAGGGAGGGTAGTGTCAACAAAGATAAACAAATCTGCTTCTAGGTGTAGGGTGGTGCCACACTAAGGTGGTGCCACATTTGTTTCAGGTCTAAACAGATGATTAAGCCAGGACTAGACCCTTCCTCTGAGATTATCTCTTATGTCAAAATACTGGGGAGAGAGGAGGGGCTGGTATAAAGAAATACATCTCAATGAATGTATGTTCATGGGGAGAAGCACATCATAATTTCATGGACTTCATGCAGTCCAGATGGTACCCACAAGGTCCTTCTTATTAATATTCTGCACTAAGGTGATTGAGTGTCTTGTCTTCTGTTTACTGAAAGGGTCATGCTTGCCTGCTTGACAGCAAACTAGTATGATCCTTCCTTTGATCTTAAACAGTAGTCTCAACATATCCAGGGTGGTGGTTATCCTGGTAAATTCTAACTGTCCCACGCTGGGACCAATGAGTATTAAGAGGAATTGTACTCAACCTAGATAACATTGAAATCATAGTAGAGATCACAATAATATTTCAGAAGTTATTAACTCAGAGTCAAAATGACTCTTGTAACTGCCACCCCCTCCATCAGTGTTTACACAGAAGAGAGATCTCATTAGCATGAACCCTGGCTTAAGGACATGTAAATAGTTTAAACTGTAAGGAGATTAAACAGCAAATATCCCAAGCTAACTAGGCCTGTCATCCATCAAGCGGGGAGATAAAAACCACGGCACAGTCAGCTCTATTATTTAATGGTCCCTGGGATGGAGCCCAGCACCGTGGCTCATGACAGTCGGTGGCCGTCAGAGGCCGGAGCTGGTTACAGCAGTCCCTGGTCCCCACACCACAGCACTGCAACTGTCCTGTGTGTTCTCTGGGTTCCCACTCTGAGCTTCAAGGTTTCCTGTTTTCAGTAACGTCTTCCATCTCGCAAGCTCATCGCCCTAGAAGGATGGATGACTTTATCTGTGTTCTGGGCTCATTAGAACTCCATCGACAAGGTCCACGCTGGCCCATTTTCACAGTGGAATGAAATCGGCCTCTTGCACAAAGCATAGATCAGCACTGTAAGTGAGGAGTTCTGCAAACGTGGTCACAAATCGAAGTTTATAACAAATATTCATAGTCTCAGATTTTAAAAAAAATGTCTACAGACCTTGGAACTAGTAAAAGAAATTTTCCACATTTCAGGAATATTGTCCTCTTGTCCCTTTAGGAAACACAGTTGGGCAGGAAATATATCCTCTTTGGGATTACAAAATACAAAATAAATACAGATTTAATCTGGATCCTGGGGTAACTAGTATTTTAATGCTTGCTGCCTTCTCTTATGGATCAAACCAAAGACTGAGGGTTAAGTGGAGTTTCACAGCCTCCAAAGCCCCTGTTTCAGGGCCGGAACGTCCAGCAGGGGGCGTTTGCCTTGCATGCAGCCGACCCTGGTTCAATCTGGCATCCCATATGGTCTCATGAGCACTGCCAGGAGTAATTCCTGAGCAAAGAGCTAGGAATAATCCTGCACATTACTGAGTGTGACCTGGAAAAAAAAAGAAAAAACAAAACCCCTGTTTCTCTTCAGGCATCTCTGTGCTCAGGGATCACCTCCGGCAGGCTCAGGGGGAACCATATCAGTGCTGAGAAGAAAGCTGTGTCGACAGCATGCAAGGTAAGCGTTCTACCCACTGTGCTCCCACTCCGGCCCCCCTGCGGAAGCTTCAACTCTGGTCTTGGCTAAATTGTAACCAAATCGAATGGAAAGTGTTTGCTTTCCATCACACAATTCTACAGAGCTTGAATTGATGGGGAACAATTCAGGAGCCCCTTTTTAGGGGTGCCAGGGACAACTTGAGCAGGACAAACCCAGGTCCAAAGTAGAGCCCCGACTGTCTGGGCTAGAATTCTGGGCACCAGTCACACGGCCTTTGAGAAAGTGGGCTCGGGCTGACCCTCTTGAGCCTTGGTTTCCTCCTTCTTATCATGGGGGCGATCCAAGGCTGTCCTCAGAATTCATAAGGTCCAGTCTGGGTGGCGGATACTGTGGGGTACCCTGCACTCAGTAATACAAATCCCTTATTCCTCCAACTACTTGCCAAGAGAACAGCTTTTGCCATCAGCACCCTGAGGGCAGACGGAAGCAAGTGCCCAAGTCCCACCTCCCTCCAGGGGACAAAGACCTCCTCGCCCCAACTTCAGCAACTTTGGGGCCCACCCCACTGAAGAGCCACCTCGTTGGTGATCCTCTGCCTTCCCCTAGTTCCTTTCCCAAACACTGACGCCCAGATGCCCCCTCCTCCTACATAAAGGTCATGCCCCCGACCTTTGACCCAGTCTGCTGCCCAGGAAGAATAGGTTGTATCAATACACCAGATGTTCTGAAACATGCCCTGCTCACTGTGGCATTTATTTGGGCACTTCTTAAGGAAAAAGAGCTGGAGAGAGTACAGTGGATAAGGCACTACCCTGCATGTGGCTGACCTGGGCTTGGGCCCTGGTATCCGTTATGGTTCCAGAACCCTGCCAGGAGTGATCCCTGAGCATGGAGCCAGGAGGAAACCCTGAGCAGAGTTTGGTGTGACCAAGCAAAATAAAAGTTAGGAATACAAAATATAAGCCCAGGGGTGTCCTCTAGGCTGGGCGAGTTACACAGCATCTAGATCCAAATTTGCCTTTGAAGGCAAAGCTTGAAACTCTTAGTGTAAGGTGGGTAAGGGAGGGAGAGAAACCACCCAGGTGGGAGGCTCCTGGGACCTCTAGCTTCGCTCTCTGGGAAGAAGAAATCAGTAGCAGGGAAGGGGGGTCTCCACCTCCCCACCCCAAAGGTCTCAGGCAGAGACTAGGGAGGGAAAGGAAGGGAGGAGAAGCAGAAATGTCTTCTGGAATTTCTCTAATAGTATTTCAAGAGGACTCTGGAAGTGTCCGTTCTGATATGTAACACTGTCCCACAGCAAGAGCTCCCAGGACAAACAGAAGAGCAGGACTTAGTCCAGAGGAGCACAGACGCCGAGGACAGCCTTAGCCAAAGACGCCTGAGGCAGAAGGAAGAAGCTTCATTTCAAATGGCTAAATGCCCCCATTTTTCTTTAGGAGGCCATGCCTGGCTGTGCTTGGGGCTCACTCCTGGCTCTGGACTCTGTAGGGCTCGTTCCTGGCTCTGTGCTGCAGGGCTTGCTCCTGGCTCTGTGCTCTGGGCTCCCTGGGGCTCTGGACTCAGGGCTTACTCCTGGCTCTGTGCTCAGGGCTCACTCCCAGCTATGTTCAGGGACCATATGTGAAGCAAGGGATGGAGATATGCAAGAGAAGCGCATAACCCCTGGACTGACTCTTGGGCCCAACCCCCATCCCCACTTTGAAAGCAGGTGTCTCGGTACAGTATGACCCAGGACAGACTCTCAGTCATGTAGATCCTGAGTCTTCATTATTTTTTTTTTTTTTTTGGCATTTTGGATCACACCCAGCAATGCTCAGGAGTTACTCCTGACTCTGCACTCAGGAATTACCCCTGGTGGTGATCATTCGGGGAGATCATCATGGCTGATCATTTGGGGAGATCATCATGGTTGGCCCAGAATCGCAGGCCGAAGAAGCTACCTCTTGTTCTGAAGAGGGTGGAGCAGCCCACTCCCAATCTCACCCAAGAGCTCCTAAACAGGGCACCTGCCCATCACGTAAGTTTTTGGAATTTTCTACTCTAAATTCATTGTCAGAGAGATCATGCACATCTGCATTCTTTTTGAGTCTTCAGGGTTGATTCCTTCATCTGTTCTTCGAACTGGGGATCTGCGTTGTTTCCCCATGGTGTTGTAGTGTTCAGGGATAGATTCCTCTAGTGTACTGTTTCTTTTTCTTGAGGGTATTACCTTCCCTTGGTGTTGAATTTCCTAGTTTTTGTATTAATAAGCGGCCACATGAGAGGCCGCCGCCCCGGCCAGCCACACACCCAGGGAGAATACCTAAGGCGGAGACAGGCCGGTGTGAGAGTTCAAAATATCCGTTTACTTCCGCTTCCACTCGGACTTCTGGGGGGTTGTAATTCCACCTTCTGCTGAGGCCTGGGGCTCTACCACGACCCCAGGCGCCCGCCTGGCCAGAATTTTCTAACACAGATGATGAGAGGAAGGGCTCATATGGCCACAGAACACCGCCTTCCAGTTCGGGCTAGACAATGAGGAAGCGGGGATTCGGTTTTAGACATGTGAATGGAATCCAGAAGACTAACCCAGATCCAGGACAGGCAGGAGGCTGCGGCTGTTTGCTTTTAACCAGCTGTGGTATACCAGCGTTTGGATCCAGTCTGATTATTTAAATGGAGTGCACTGCTCACTGCCTCTCCATGTTTAATATCAACATCTGAGGTGGCTGCCACAGACTCCAAATTATCCGGGGACTTGCTCTGCAAATGGCAGCTGCCGGGTCGCAGCTGGAGAGCCCATCATCCTTGGGAACTTCCAGCCGTAAAAGGCCCAGATGTTCTAGGATGATTTTCCTGGGGGCTGAAAAATTGCCAGGTCTTAGCGAAGAACTGCCAAGGAGATGGGTGTCTTGGAATAGGATCCCCGGAAGCACACTCTGAGTGTTTGGGGGGTAGGGGGTCAGGCTTAGAGACCTGGGAGGAAGAGAGAGGAAGGGGGGGGGGGAAGAGAGGGAGAAACTGATCTGCAAGGCAGCAGTACCTGGGACTTCAACCAGTCCTGACAGGTTTCAGAGCTGGGAAGGTTCCAGATAGAGGCAAGAAGTCTGGCACAGCCAACACTGGCATCAGCCATACACAGCTTGTATCCAACAGGCATTGTGTGTTGAAAAGGAAGTTGGGATCCACCCAGGGATCTTCCCAGAAAAGCACACAACTGGGACTCGAAGTGTGTGAGCCCCACAGCAGGGGATCAGGCCAAGCAGCCCATCCTACCGCCTATAGGGAATTAAATCAGCCTCCTGGTCTAAGAGGCCTGAGAGGGTCCAAGCGATGCTTCCTGCACCCAGAGTGGAGACGCTCGGGACCCGTGAAACTCAATCTCAACAAACGCCTGCTAAGTGGGAGCACATCGTCAGCAACTAGGAATGTAGGGGTTTATGCGAAATGTTCCTGAACTTGTTTTTGCTTGGGGGCCATGCCCTGTGGAGACTAGGGCTATTTCTGGCTCTGTGCGCAGGGTGACCCCAGCAGTGTCGTGGATCATAGGTTGTGCCCAACTAGATTTTCAACTTCAGCAGCAGCAGCATGCAAGGCAGATAGATACCTTTCCTCCTGCACTATCTCTGGGCCTCTGGAATGCCCAATTTGCCAATGTGTTCAAATATTCGTGCATTCTTTGGAAGCCACATAGATACCACCTGGTCTGGTTCTGTTCTGAGGCATCAGTACCTAACTTCTGTATGGATCACCCCAATCGGGGCAGGATGAGGATCTTGGCAGAACAGTGAAGACTAAAGACCTGAGCTGACCACTGTGGATGACCCAGGGAGGTCCAAGCCAGCTTTCTGGGACAAACAGCTGCTGAGTGAAACCACGTGACGCAGACAGAGCACGTGAATCCAAAACTGGACAGTGTTGACCAGTGGCTTCTCAACTAGGGGTTGAACTGATCCTGCCACAGACACAGCCCATCAATTTTGGGAGACGGTTTTACATAGCAGGCTGGGGTGGGCAGGTGTACTGGCATCTACCGTGACAGAGGCCAGGCTGCTAGATTTCCTATGACGGACAACGCTGCCGCCTCCAGCCCCAGTTAAAAACCAGCCATCCAAGAAGTCAGCAGCGCCACTGATGAGAAACAAGATGAAGGGGCATCCAGGAAGAACACAGTTTAGGGAAACGTGGTCCAAAACAGTCACCACATACGGGCCAGAATGACAGTAGAGTGGGAGGGGGTTTGCCTTGCATGTGGCCAACCCAGGTTCGATTCCTGGCACCCCATATGCTCCCCGAGCACCACCAAGAGTAACTCCTGAGCAGAGCCAGGACTAAACTCTGATCATTGCTGGACATGACCCAAAAGCAAATGGTCATCACTAGTTACACCTGACAAGAAATTGCAATGAACTAAGTGTCTTGCTTCATTTTTATCTAATTTGTATTGTACGAAATCAAAATGGTAACCAATTACTTTCACTGAGACAGGGACCGTTCATGGTAACATGTTACAAGTATAAGATACACCAAGTTTCCAACTATCATGACAAAAAAGACAAACTATCTTACTGGTGCATTTACGTTATGGTATATTGGGATTATTTTCTTTACTTGGTTTTGTTAGGGGCCATACCTTAGAATAGTCAGGAATGACTCCTGGCTCTATGCTCAGGAATCACTCCCGGTGGACTCAGGGGACCATATGAAGTGCTGGGGATTGAACTCAAATGGGTCGTGTGCAAGAGGGTTCTGGGGGTCATGCCAGGAGACTGCAGAACCTCAGAAGGAGACGGTGGAGGGGCGAGAGGGCCAGGAGAGACGGGGAGCGCTCTGCAGCAGGCAGGAGATGACAGACCCCACATAACAGGGCTGGGGGCTCTGCCATGCACACGCACTCCCGGGACCAGAGTGAGCAATGCCACAACGTTCCTGCTCTGCAGCTTTCTGGGCAGCATCCCGCCTGTCCACAGAAAGGGGAGGTTGGCTCCCGGCAATGCACAGAATAAATATGTCCTGGGAACGTCCCTTTGCTCTGACGGTGCCCCACCCTGGAGCCTGTGGTCTGCCCATCCTCACTGCTCTTTCCTCCTCTCTGCCCGCCTCCTGGGGCCACAGCTGAAGCACCCACACACCCCCCCAGGCCCCAGGTGAGCACCCGCCCTTGCTACACATATGCCTGCTTCATCATAACTGATCAACGCAGGGAGGACGCCAACTCTGTCTTGTGCTCAGATTCAGCCTCTAAGCTGGCCACAACGCTGACCCCCCACTTGCCAATGAAGACCCAAAGGCCTAAGGGGCCCCAGAGGCTCAAGGGGACCCACTGGTGACAGCAAACACAGCGCTACAGCCGCAGAGATCCAAGGACAGATACTCCCCTCTGTTCCCACCACCTCGCCCCACCTGCCATGGGGTGCGGGATCCAGGCTAGCCAGCATGAGCAAGGCGGAAGGCTTGTGTCTACACAGACTCGGATCCCTACTCCCCGCACTGGTTGGGATGGGGCACAGGGGCTCAGCTGCAAATCGGGTGCTGCCATCCTGGTCCTGAGACGCCAGAAGAGATGATGAGGCCTCGCGGGCAAAGCTCCATGCCAGGCTTGTGGTTAATGGTTACAGATGAGGAAACTGAGGCCCAGAGATCCGAACAACATGCCCAAACTCCCAGGACAGGGGCAGCCAATTAGGGCTGGCCGCTGAGGGCCCAGCACCCCTAGTCTGAGGTTGCTCTTTCCTCTCTACCTTTCTCTGAACTCGGCTTCAGAACAAAGCAGCCCAATGAGGAGGTTACAGGGCCATGTTGGGCTGAACTCAGCGGGAGGGCCGCCAGCTCTGCAGAGTCTCTCCTTCCGGCTCTGCCTGAGGCCCAAGGCTGGCTGGCCAGGAGCAAAAACTTTGGGGGAACTCCAGAAGCCTTGTTGCTCTGGAAGCTCAGGAATTCGGGACATTTCCTGCCCACTGCTGCCCCCCTGTGTTGCTGTGAAGAGAGAAGGTGGAGGGCTCTGAGGCTGAGGCTCGAAGATCAGAGGAAAATACAGTTTCAGTGGTCCAGGGAGACGGAGGTCAGCAAAGCAAGAGCTGCTGATGTTGTTTGTTTTTATTGACGCACGGTCATTTATAACAGTATTACTGATGCATTTATAGCCTAAAGTGGGTAGTGTCACTTTCATGGCTTAAAAAGTCCTCTGGGTCTGCCCTGTGGTAGCAGACACAATTATTAACTGTTAATCCCTCGGCGGTCATTTGAAGTTAAAGCAATTAAAACTAAGTAAGCAGGCATATAAGAGTAAAATGCCACGGTCAAATGGAATCCTTACATGTTTTCCTATTATTCGCCTGAAGATGAGAATTGTACAAGTTTTTAATCAACGAAATAAAACTAGGATAGGTACAATAAAAAACAGAACCTAGCATTTGAAATTGCTCTCGATCTCTCTATCTCTGTCACACACACACACACACACACACACACACACACACACACACACGAGGAGGAAGAATAGGCAGAAGAAAGCAGCAGCAGAAGCAGCAGTGGAAGCAGAAGCAGTAGTAGAAACAGTGCCAGCAGAGGGAGCTGAACCCAGCTTGGTTAAAGCCCAGCCAGCAGCAGAGGAAGCTGATCCCGTTTGGTTCAAGGCAAGACGGAGCTGAAACCAGCACGGCCCGGCCCGTACCTGTTAGATGCCAACTACTCTGTTGCCTCTGTAGGTGTCAAAAAACAAGATTCAGCCTTTTTTGGAAATTTCAGGTTAGTAGGACATTAAACAAAATGATCATGTTTGTGATTTAAATGTCCTAATAAAGGAAATTTACAGAGTAATGCAAATTGGATCTAATGCATCTAAAATATTGTGCCTGCCCCTTTTCCCCGTGTCACTCCTGGTGATGCTCATGGGTTATTTCTTTTTTTTAATTGTTGACAATTACAAAAATGTTCATGTTTGGGTTTAAAGCCATACAGTGTTCCAGCACCCATCCCTCCACCAGTCCCATCTCCTACCACCAATGTCCCCGATCCCTTCCCCCTCCCTAGCCTGCGTCCATGGCAAGTTCTCTCTCTCTCTCTCTCTCCCTCTCTCTCTCTCTCTCTCTCTCTCTCTCATGTTGTGGATTGTAATAGACTTTCAACAATCATT
>JAJIBD010009198.1:0-42305 GCA_021461705.1 Cryptotis parvus
TCACTTGATCACTTGACATCCCGTTATACATCGATTTGCTCGAGCGGGTGCCAGGAACATTTCCATTTGACCCTATCATGTGCCAGTGTAGCCCAATGCCATCTGGTTGCTTCAGGAATACGAAAAGCCTCAAACCCTCTTCGCTCAGGGTCTTGACGTAAGAAGTCTGACCATCATGTAGGTGGGCGGCCACGTGATCTTTTGACATCCCGTGGGATTCAGTCGGTAACGGGCTCTAGTCCAGCAGTCATCTCCAAATCACATTATATGTCCAGCCCATCTGATTTTCGATGCCTTGGCAAATGAGACAGCATCCCTGACTCTGGAACAGCGATGGAGGTGGAGCTCCAGATTCCTTCTTTTACTTGAGTGAGGTGTGATATTCCAAGCATAGCTCTTTATATTCCTCTTTGGGAGACCCAAATAGCATTCCTTATCCTGCTTTCGTAGGGCCCAGGTCTCTGAGGCATATGTTAGTGCAGGGAGAATGGTGGAGTTGAAGAGATGTGCCCGGAGTGGAGGTTCTTTGTCTTTTTAGCTATTTCTTCGATGTTTTTGAAGGCATTCCATGCCGCTCTCTTCCTCCTCGCGCAGCTCAGGTTTTTAGGTCGTTCATCATGTTGACTTCTTGACCTAGGTACACATAACTGCTGCATTCAGAGATGTTTGTTCCATTGAGACTGAATGGGGCCTCTGGAACTACTTTATTTCTCATGAACATAGTTTTGTTGAGATTCAGCTGTAGACCTATCTTTCCACACTCTCGGTCAAAGTCAGCCAGCATTTGTACTGCTTGGCTAATGTTTGGTGTTAGTAGAACAATGTCATCAGCGAAGCAGAGATGGTTTAGTTGCCGACTGTCTATCTTCACTCCCATTCCTTCCCATTCTAATTGTTTCATGATGTTCTTGGAGAGGGGCACTGAAGAGTTTTGGTGAAATGGTATCACCCTGCCGAACCCCTCTTTTGACATCAATCATCACTTTTTAGAATGGTGAGATCCTGGTGGTAAATCTGTAATACAGCTCACATAGGATCTTGATGTATTGGGTTTGAACGCCCTGTTTGGCTAGGGCTTCGATGACCGCTTCAGTCTCCACAGAAATCAAAGGCTTTCTTTAAATCAATGAACGTGAGACAGAGTGGCATCTGGAACTCCCTAAAAACTTCAATGAGTTTAGTTACAGTGTGGATATGGTCGATTGTGCTGAATCCTTTTCGGAAGCCAGCTTGCTCGCATGGTTATCCTTCAACTAATGTTCTGCCAATCCTGTTCAGGATGACTCGAGTGAACAGTTTGTAGATGACAGACAACAGGCAGATGGGGTGATAGTTGCCAATGTTGTGAATGTCTCCCTTCTTGAATAGTAGAAATGTCCTGCTGGTTTACCATTGGGAGGGCACCTTGCATTCAGACAGGTAGGTGTGAAGAGACGAGCCAGTGTATTGATGAGTACTGAAGGCAAATTCTTCAGGTGTTCGGGTCTGACTTTGTCTGAGCCTGGTGCTGTTTGTTCCCTTCTTTATCAACGAAATGGCATGTCAGGATTTCAGAAGGGAGAATGTTGGGAACGACATATCCATCCTGTGGAATTTGGTATGTGGGTAGGTGGATTGGCTATCAAAGAGATGTGAGTAGAAGTCATGGATAATCTTCTCCACTACCTTTCTGGAAGATGTGATAGATTCATCATAATGTTGGAGGGCAGTCATCTTGGTCTTATAGTTGGCGAAGGACAGGCAGGCATTGCGAATGCTTTTCCCGGCTTCTGCTGCATCCTCCAGTATTTCTGCTCTTCTCTCTCTTGGAGGTCTTCCTTTATCGCTTCTCTGCACTGCTTTGCAACCTTGGATGCAGCAATCGTCACCTGTACATATATGTACATATATACAAATACTTAAATATAAATATATATGTACAAATATGTATCACTGTCTTCCTGTTCATCATCGATTTGCTTGAGCAGGCACCAGTAACATCTCCATATGTCCTGTCTCATGCTCGTAGAGCCCAAGGGCACCTCCTTGCTCCAGGAACATAAAGAGCCTCAAACCATTCCATCAGGTCATGGGAATGAGGTCTGTAATTGTTACTGGTATTTGGCATATCAAATACGACACGGATAGCTTGCCAGGCTCTGCCGTATGCGGGTGGCATACTCTTATTGTCACCTCTAAATCCAGCATTTATTGATGAACCACGTGACCGCCTTACGGCCACGTGAGCCGGGCTGTGATAGGCTGGTCTGCTGGGTGGAGTTCTGATGAGAGGGAAGTCCGGATGTAAAACTGGAGGCCCTCATGGAGTGGGGGGGTCGTCTGGCTTGTTGCTGGGTGGCAGGCCAGGGCTAGAACCCGCCATCCCCTCCTGGGCGCCTCGTTGAGCGGCTGGGCACAGGGAGAGCCAGTAGCAGCTCTGCCCCATGTCTATGAGTCTCTTTCATTTAAACCAGCAATTAATTTTTTCAGGGCATATCTATATAAAATTAGTTAGCTAAATCTCTTCACAGAATGTTGTATCTGCAGGAACTAAGGAAAATATTCTGAAAAGGTTTACTATTAAAACAATATTTCAGGGGAAAACTCCAAGATTTTATCCACAGAACTCAAAATTTCTTTGAACAGTCCATCTTATCCTGGATATTTTTGTTGTTGGAATTTCATATTAATTGCTGATTCTTTCTTCAATTAGAATGGTTATTTCATTTCATTTTTAGTTTTATTTTGGTTTTGGACCACACTTTGCAGTGTTCCGGGTTTAATACTAGCTATGCGCTCTGGAATCACTCCTGGCAAGTTTGGGGGGACCACAGGAGGTTATGTCATGCAAATAAATGCAGTCATTCTATCAGATGATTATTTTAGATTTTCTCATCATATTAGGGCTGATATTTGGTACACCTGAATTTTTGTGTTTTCTAATAAATGTGGGTGGGGGAAAACCTGTGTTTTTTGGTATGACCAGGAACTCATGCAACTTCCTACTGGGAAATTGTTCGAAGGGAGAGGCTCAAATTCGACCCCCCCCAGTACAGCAGGGTCCCCTGACCACCATGGTGTGCACCCCTCCGTCCCAACACCGGCAAGAAAACTCAAGTCCTCTGTAAGGCAACAACATTGTTCAAATAATTTTCAAATAATTTTCACTAAGAAAAACAGGGAGAAAATTTGCCTGCAGCGCTTCAACTAAGCTACAAAGAACTGGTCTTGATGCCATAGCTAATGCCAAAGCTAGCCTCAGCCTGTGGACAACTCCTGTCCAGGCACAGCTATGAGTCCCAGATAAGTGTCACCTCTGCAGATAGAATCCTACTCATAGAACCTCTGTGGGGCCGTAGATCGCATATGCACAACTGAGGGGTGTTCCTGGATCCAAAGAGCGCTCAAATGCATTTGACTCTGTGCACTTCGGCTCCCACAAGGACACTCTTTAGTCGGATATTGCCAGAGTAATATTCTGGAGTCAGAGCCCTCAGCTGGACCCTAGCAGCCACACTGTCACCATTCAGCCCTAGTAGGAGGCAGGGGCTGGGCTGCAGGCAAGCCCTGTGACCTGAGGTGACACAGAGAACATGGAGTGCCATGGTATAGCCCCCTACCCAGTCTCTGGGGTCCCAAGTGACTGAGCAAGCCCTGGAGTAAGGGAAGTGCAGCAGATGGAAGGAAATAGCTGTGAAGGAGTAAGAATTTCACAAGCAAACGATGCTCCAATCACAAAGTGATGTGTTGGTCTTTGACATCTTACTGGCCTCTTTCTAGCTGTCACACAGAGACTTTTCCATCCCCCCATCCCCAGGAGGGACCTTTCTGTTTCTTCATCTTGGAAAATGCTCAGTTGACCTGTTATCAAACTGGGTTCATATTTTGTGGGGGATGGAAGTATCACTTTGTTATTCTAGCCTGCTTTCCTTATGCATATTCCATGCTCCTTTCTATGCTTGGATAGCTCTTTATCTTTGTTACGAGAGCCTCAGCTCAAAATTAAATGGTTGGGGCGAGGATTTTTCAAAATCCCTGTGTTACCATTTTTGGATAGAAACTCATTCTCCTTTGTTTGGCATTTACAGATACCTCAGAAGCAGTTTCAGGGAAACTTTCATTTTCTCTCATTTTGATTGTCTTTAACCCAGATCAACAATGTTTGGCCAAGTGAGCACTAAAGGAGGCATCTCTGGCCCTATACAGCAGGGTAAGACCCAGGAGAGAGAGAAAGAGAGAGAGAGAGAGAGAGAGAGAGAGAGAGAGAGACAGACAGACAGACAGACAGACAGACAGAGACAGAGAGACAGAGACAGACAGAACAAGAGGGAGACAGACAGATAGACTGACAGAGACAGAGACACACACACACACACACACACAGAGAGAGAGAGAGAGAGAGAGAGAGAGCACTAGTGAGCTCTGGCACTCAGTCTGAGTGTCAATGAACAGCTCCCCTGAAGCCCAGGAGGTTTCGGTGCTCCTCTCACAGTTTAATTTGCCTCACTCAGTAAAAAAGAATTTCACTGAGATTTCAGTGACCGTGATTGGGATGATGGTGCCATCACTGCTCTGATGAAATGCGGAGAGGCGGGGGCACCTGCCCCCAGCATATATCAGCAGAGCTGTGCCTGTCAGTGGGGCTGTAAATCCCAGACACCATGGAATGAACACTGTGAGAAAGGACGCAGGTATTAGGCAAGCAAGTGTTTACTCACAACCTCTGATTTAACGCACTTTGGATACAGACACGGTTGATGGTGGCACGAGTTAATTAATTTGGGCCATTTTGGAGTCCAAAAAGACATGTCTAGCAGAAGACCAAGGAGCTTTGGTCGCAGATGAGGCGATGCTTCACTAGGAAAAGGAATAATTGATAAGTTCAGGCGCTAAGTGCAGCTAGAGTTCAGGGAGGGGCAGCTTGCTGCCAGATGGATGAATGTGGCAGTATTTCATGGAGAATGCAATATTTCAGTCAAATATGCAAAAGAGAAGATTAAATGTTTGTCGAGTGCTTATTTCAGTCAGTGCCCTCTGTGTGGGTAGGAAGAAAATTTATGTCATGGTCCTGCCCTAGAAGAGTTTATAATCTGGTCAAGAAAATGGCTCATAAACACAAAAAGCCAATTAACAATCCAGGTTGCCTTTCCCAGCCACATCGGGCCTTTCATGGTCATGTTAATTAGCTGTGCTTCTGCCTTAGTCTCCAGACACTGGGGCAGCCCTGACCTAGGGACTCCCATGGCAGAAACAGTGCTCCTCCCAGTGACCTGGCCCCACAGTGCTCCTTCTCCTGACTCGGCCCCTGAATCCGGCCAGGATCTGCTCACAGCTGTCCTCTCCTCGCTCTCAGGCTCACTTGCACACTGATCTGATCCCATCTTAAGACTCCTCTTCAATGCCAGTGCTGGGTGCATTTACTTCCTCCAGCCCAGAACCTCTCCCAAGTCTTGCCTTGCTTTTTTGTCTCCAGCACCCTCTCTAGTCTCGGCTTAATTTCCTTCAGTTGTCTCGGCCGGAAGCTGCATGAACTGAACTCCCTGTCGCATCTGACCTAGTTCCGTCAGCTTTACCTTCAATGGCGATCCAGAATCAAACCTCTCTTCACCTCCTCTGTTGCTTCCTTCCTGATGCAAGGGCCCCTTGATGGGGTCAGAGAGACAGAGCAAGGGGTCAGTGCTGCCTTGCTTGTGGCCATCGCAGGCTAGATTCCTGGCACTTGGCCGTGTGCAGCGCCGGCACACTCAGGCCCTCACCACCACCTCTCCTTCTGCAGGTTCAAGGCAACTCTGCTTTTATTCTTAATTCAAATGCCAGATCTCCTGTCTCCTCCTGCTGCCCAGCTCACTCGGACTCAGCCTGGCCGACACTGGGAAGCTGGCCCTTGAGCTGGGCCTCATTCTCCCTGGCGGCCACCTCTGTCTTTCTGGCCCTTTCCTGGTCCCACCTCCCTCAAGCTGTTTCTTTGACTCAGAAGCTCATCCTCTCTGTCCTGGGCCAGTGAGACACGGCTGCCCCCTCCTGGGCTAGTTTCTCACAGGAGCAGGTCCCAGTAAAAGGGTTTCAGAACAAGTCTTGTACTTGAGAGAGAATTGCCCAAGTCAGGAAAGGGGAGGCCAGAGGAAGAGGGCCGGAGAGAGTATGGGGCACTCATGGGGAGAGCATCTCTCTGCCTGCCCTGGGAGCGGCAGGAGCCTCCAGAACAACTGAGCAGCCCCCTTAAGTGTCCATGTGGCCCGCTAGACTTCACTAAGGGGGCTCCCAGGAGTGCTCTTTCCTGACAGGCTGAGTGGGACAGAGCAGGCATGTGTAGCCATAGGAAGCCCCTTACACAGAACCAGGGGGCTCACTAGCTCTGGGGAGACCAGGTAGTGCCCCGGCTTCCACCAGACTTCGCCTCCCCAGCACGAGACTTCCTAATCTTTCTCAGTTTAGTCTCATGCTGACTAAAACTACTTGAGTAGAACTGAGGATTGTTGCCTTACAGGTTATTGCGGTTGTCTGGGCGGAGTCAGAGTTCAGAGAAGGGAGGGGGAAGGCCGACGGAACGCCAGGAGCAGGGCTGTGGGCGGACTGGCAGTGAGCACGCCACCCGCTGAAGGACGAGCTTCCTACAGCGCATATGTTGGCAGTGGTCCCCGGGCTGCTCTGTGAGTTTGAGCAGGAAAGTGGAGCGACCGAGGGCGCCCCACCCCTAGGTCGGTCTTTCCTGCCTAGTTCATCGAGAGAAGAGAAGCGACAGAGCCCTGGGCCGCACCTCCCTCACCCGGAATCAGCTCTCACATGGGCCAGTTATTGGCCCAGAGCTAGCTGATAGATCCTTCTCTTCCTTTCTCCAAGACTGTCTCTGTTCGGCCACACCACTTGTGGCCCTTCCACTGAACACTCAGGATTCGCCTCCATTCCTAACCTGACCTACACAGGGTCTGCCTCATTCAAGTCTGTCTACTTTTTTTTTTTTTTTTTTTTTTGCTGTCACATCGGCAATGCTCAGGGGTTACTTCTGGCTCTTTGCTCAGGAGTTACTCCTGGCTCTGCTAGGGGACATATGGGATGCTGGGGATTGAACCCAGGTTGGTCGCATGCAAGGCAAGCACCTTACCTGCTGGGCTATCGCTCCCGGCTCTAGGTCTGTCTATGTTACTGTTTCCCTGGAGACTTATCAGGTACCTTGGTCACTTAGCAGCCCGATTAGTTAAAAGACTGGCTACCTAGCAGTGTTATCGATTCTAGGACTCAAACTGGAGTTAGACTCCATTAGCCAGTTCAGAATCTGGTTTCACAGCAGGAAATTTCACACATATAAATCAGTGGTTTTAAGGAACCTGATAAAATAATGGCTAGTTTACCCCACAGAGCTTTGTAATCTGGGAGCCAAGTGACTGAGTAAATGCATAGCAATTAGATAATTATCCCAGCCTGGGGGCTGCCAGGGCCTCCCTGCCAACATTTTCCTTTTCCATTCTCTGCTGTATCTGTTCTCATCCAGCACCCCCGTCTCAGCGCCTTCTCTGAAAAACAAGACAAGATCTGATTCTTCCCTCTCAGAATGTCCTCCATGAGTTCTCGTTGGGTCTTTATTTCTTGCAGGTTTTGTTTTTGTGTGGATGTATGTTTGTGTCATTTTTACATCACTTGCCACAGACTTTATATCCTTGGGCTTATAGGGCTTGAATCCCAATAATGGAGGAAATTCATGGAGGGGCTACACCAAGGTTCACGATACTTCTATGCTGGAAGTCACAATCTCAGAGGAGGGGATCAGGATGAAGGAAGGGGCAAGGTTCAGATAGACTCAGGTAGAGAGGGGTTCAGAGAGAACTCCAGGGCAGTTTCCCCATGAATTCTAATATCTCCTGAGCAGAGTGGCATAAATTCATGCTTAACAGAGAGCTACTACCAAACTATACCACATACAAACGTCAAAGTATTTTCTAGACACTATTTCCAAAGAAACATGTCAGACACCATGGCATTTTTAAAGGAAGACTGTTTTATTCCTTTTGTAATTGTTATGTATTTCTCATTAATGGAGTATCTGAAACTACAAAGTTATGTGATTTCGATCATAAAATTAGAAGCCTAAAACTGCATTTCCAAATGGAGGCCCATAGTTATACCCACCAGTAGGCCATTTAATTCACTGGTTATTAGAAGAAAAATAACATCATTGCTGATACAGCTTGCCAAGACTTGTTAAACAACCATAAGAAATGCTAGTAACTTGAATTCAGTCCCTACATGAATAAAAATTATCATGAGGGAATAATAAAAGGTGTGAAGAAGGTTCCAGCCAGGAGAGCTGTGCAGTGCAGTGAAAATTGGAATGCTCTGTAGATTTCAAAGATCTAGTATCGGGATAAGTAGATTACAATAATTCTAGCTATTGTTGGCAGAAATGGTATCGTTGAGGGAAATTATGTAAATCCTTTATACAGAGGGAGTGTAAAGTGAGAGTAACCTTGAATCTGTGGCATTCATCTATGGAGGTGTTTGTGACTGGAGGGCAGCCTGGCACCCACAAATATTGTTTATTTCTCCTCTGATGGGATTCATTGGAGTGTTCTGGGCTTATTAAACAGAAAACAATAAAGAAAGATTTCCCAACTGTAAGCTAAGGGGGAGAGCTGACCTCTGTCAGCAAATGTTCTAGAAACATGTATGGCCCAATTGGGCACAACGGTTTGCCTTCGTAGATAAAATTAATAATAAAAGTCTAAAATATTCACTAATATGATATTTTCGGTGACTAAATTGGGTAATTTTGTTTTTTTTTCTTAAGTCACTTTTGATTTCTGCATACTTGCTATTCAGAGTCCAGCAGAGTGATCACAAAGGACATTTATTTATACCGGCTGCATAGTAAATAGGTCATTTGAATAGAAGCGATTCAATTCAAATAGTCACACTTTTACAAAGTAACTAGGTATGAGCCCAGCACTGTTATCAGAGTTTCAATTAATTCACAAGAGCAGGTTTCTGTTGGAACTCCCAATCTCAACAGAGAGAGAGATAAATGAATCAGTAGACCTGGCATATGCAACGGGCTTCTCTACAAGCTGGGGCCACTAGAAAGTCAAGACACGGGCAATCAGGAGAGCAGGAGGTTAAATATAACCAAGGGACAAGAACCACTTCTAAAATTTTGGTGGACAGACCCAGTGCAGTACTCAAGGAGCCTCGGCAGGGACAGGCCCTGTAAGTACCTGGGGAACCCAGCAGGACTTCTTTTGCTGGCCAAGTGAGCCAGTTCAGCACAGCCAGAGGTGCAATCTCGTTTGGGCCACCCCTGCAATTCTCCCAACATCTGCAAGGTCTCCTAAAAGAAGTAGCTGGAATAAAAATGTCCACGTCCCTCCAGGTGAGGGCTGGGCTTCTAGACACAAACTAAAGGCCATTTATTGGTTTCTATCATGGGAATGCCTTCTGGTGAACCTAGGCCGAGAAGCTAAGTGAATGCTGTCAGACTTAGTTTTCCTGTCCTTGGCCATCAAATTTTCTGCATAGAGGATGGCTAGAAACAGACGCTTGTGTATCTGGGGCTTCCAGGCAAGGATTGGATCATACATTACGCAGCTGAGATGCTTTCATGGACTCTGGGAACTTGAGAACTTGTTCATATTGGACCAATCATTGTATCAATTAGGTACCTGGCTGACACCAATCCAGAGGGAGGGAGAGGGAAGATTGTCACCATTGATTCTTTTTCACGGATCCCACAGTGCTGGAGAGCTGGGGCTCCCTTCCCAGAAAGCAGGAGAGAGCAGAGTGACAGCAGCAACGCGGGTGAGCTTTGCTAGCCATCTTTTACTCAGACGGCACAGTGTGGTAAGACAATGGCAGAACAAAGTGTTTGTGAGATTAGGAGAGCTTGGGTTTGGCCATAGGTGCAGGAAAGAGCAGGGGGAGCTTGAAGCAGTACAGCAGGAACTGGCCTCTAAATTAATCTCATCCTTTGTTTCTGGTTTTAGGGCCCACACCTGGCTGTGCCCCTGCCTCTCTTCATTCAGGGGTTGCTACTGGTGGGGCTCAGGGGACTGTATGTGGTTCCAGGGATTCAACTCAGGTGGGAAGCCTGCAAGGCAAGCACTCTACCTGCTCTAAATCTCTCTAGCCCCCCAATTAATGTAGTTCTGTAGGGGTGTTTTCCTTACTGAAACTTCCCTGGGGAGTTTTGCATTTATGTAAACTCCAATTTCAGCAGTTATTTAAAGGTAATAGTAAGTTACTATTTAAAACCCATCTCAGAATGATTAGTTTTATGAGAGAAATATTGTCAACAGAAACACTGACCTTTAATTTTTCTGTTCTGTGCATTTGAATTATGAGAAAGTGCTGAGAATAAAATACGCTTAGAGGTCAGGGGCTTGGCTCGAATGTGTTTAAGGCCAGGGGTTCTATCTGCAGCACTTGATGCACCTGCTAAAATAATGCAAGAGTAGGCAAAATCCTTAATTCAAAAATGTGAATTTTCAATTCATTTAAAATCCCACTGTGGGGTCAGGGATGAAGACCAGAGGTAGAGCATTTACCTTGTATGTGGGAGGCCCTGGTTTAATCCTTAACACTAAAGAAATTAAATAAATTAAATGCAGTGCAACTCTCACTCTTAGGATGTGAGCGTGTTTATACTACAATAATAAATCCTAAAATTCTTCTTTGAATTTCTATTAATAATCATTAAATTAGGCCGGAGCAATAGTCCAGCGGGGGGGGGCGTTTGCCTTGCACGGCCGGCACATGCTGGCCCGGGTTCGATCCCCATCATCCCATATGGTCCCACGAGCACCGCCAGGAGTAATTCCTGAGTGCAGAGCCAGGAGTAACCCCTGAGCATTGCTGGGTGTGACCCAAAAAGCAAAAAAATAAATAAAAAATAATCATTAAATCATCTACCAGTTTTGAAAGCATAGTTTGACCAGATATTTGTTTTTTTCCTTTCATAGCTATGACTGGCCTATGAATCATTTTATTCTTCTGTGACCATGATTATACAGTGTTTGAAACTACCCAACTGGTGTTTTAATCTTTTCTGACCTTAAGGAATAAATGGGAATACAACTTATATTTTTGTTTTTTTTCTTGCATTGAGCTAAGAATATAGAACATAGTAATGGATACTTAGTAAATGAATTAAAAATCTAAATTAGCGATGGATTCTGACCTTGAGATACATGAATAAATTATAGAAATGTCAACTTAGTGAAAAGCTGTGCACAAAATAGCTAACAAAACCACCAAATAGGTAGCAGGTTTTCTAATATTGGTGTTTTCTGGTAATGGACAGAGGCCTGTGACTCAAAGCAGAGCCCACTTCCAGATCTGTTTTGAGCATAGTATCTCCTTCTCATCTAGATAAGTTTCCCTGTCTTCAAAGTGGTTCACAGTTTTCAGAGAAGTTGTGATGATGCGTGAGATAATAAATACAAAGTACTTGAAACTCCTTGGAATAAAGTTTCCCACAACAAATGAAATAATAATCAGATGCATCCTATGAGTTACAGCTCATCTTTTCCAAGACATGGTCAGTTAAGGATGAAATTTTGTACCTTTTAGAAAGAATCATTTTGAAGTATGAGAGTAAGAAATATAACTCATACATTTAAAATAGACTAGTCTACAAAAGTGTGATTCATGTACAAGATTTGGAAAACACAGTGGTATGCAAAGTTATGTCTTTATTGTTTTTTTTGTTTGTTTATTTGTTTTTGTTTTGGGGTCACACCCGTCAATGCTCAGGGGCTTCTCCTGGCTCTGCACTCAGGAATTACTACCTGGCGGTGCTCGGGGACCATATGGGATGCCGGGATCGAACCCAGGCCGGCACAGGCCAGCCGCGTGCAAGGCAAACGCCCTACCCGCTGGGCTATTGCTCCGACCCCCTATTGTTTATTTTTGGGGGTGAGAAACTCCTGAGCAATGCACCAGGGACCTGGAGACCTCCCAGGAATACTTGATAACTTAGGCCAGATTCTCGGTTCAGTGCTCAGGTCCACAGTGCAGGCCCAACAGAGCCATGGAAGGGTCAAACTCAGGCCCTTGCCCATGCAGGCAGCATCCCTGACCCCTGAGTTGCCGCCCGGGCCCCTGGCTCAGTGGTTGAATTAATCCCCAAAAAGTAAAAAGCAATTCCTTAGAATAGGGAATGTGTTAAGTCAGTGGTACTCAAAGACATACTATTTGAGCCACTTAAAATTATTTGTAAAGAACCATACAAATGATTATACGCTTTTATATATTGTGTGATAGTATTCATTAAATTCAAAATTTTAAAGCTTTTATTTGTAAATTGCATACTATAAAAGCCACAGAATCTCTGTCCTAGTAAAAGTGCGTGCTAAGTGGTAGGTGGTTTGTGAGACACTGGTTGAAAAACTAAGAGTGTAGTGTAGCCATGGATGGTGAGAAGGTAAAAACAGGGGACAAGTTGTCGATCCTCTATTAAAACAAACCCTCTGTGATCACTTGAAATGTGACTGCAAAGAAGGCTGGGAGTCTCTGGAAGAAGAGACCGATGATATAAGGGTGAAGACCTGTCCAGGGTGGTTGAAAGAAACATGGACATACAAGACCATATTGTATGAGAGCTTGAAGACATGGCCTCTGAATTTTAAAGAAAGTACAGTGTGAAATGTAATGCTTTTTGTGTTTTCTAACAGATTCAACTTAAGCAAGACAATAAATAGGCTGAGAATGGAGAATACAGAGGGGCAGTTGGATAAAGAGCAGCTTGGGGCCAGAGAGAGAGAGAATGTAGTGGTTCAAGTTCTCATTGCTCCTGTGACTGATTCAAGCTCTGTCTCTGCACTATACATTCCGCTTAGCACCCGAGGGTGGCCTCTGTGATCCCTCCACTTCAGGGTCCAAGCTACACTGTAGCCTCCAGCCTGGAACTGTCTGCATACCTGGATAAAACGGCAGTTCCTGTTAACCCTCATCTCCCAGAGTTCAATCCATCCGTCTCACGCCCTTATCCCTTATTCCCAACTCCCTTCCATTCTGGGTATCCCTTTTCCCCAACCTCAGTTTTGCTCCCCTGGTGTTGGACCAGCAGCTGTGCCTTTCTGCTTTGAAACTCTCCGCCCCCAAGATTGGATCACTGATTACTTGGCTGTGCGCCTGCGACTCTCACAGAAAACAAGCCAGAATCAAGAATGTTCTTCCTTCCTATTCCCAGGGTGTCAATCGGCCATCACTCGGAGATGCTGCTGAACTAGGTCCATCTGACATAGCTTCTGTTATGAGAGTTTGGAGCATGAATTTCCCCCTGTTAATGGGAGGGTTCACTTTGACTCCAGCTGATGGCATATAATGACTATGATTTTATTGGAGTTGGGGGATGCCCATATTCCATGCTGGCAGCAACTATCAGGTGAAAGGGTGGAGGGGGAGCCAGGCCTGAGCAGACCTACTGACAGGTAGTGGAGGAGAGAACCCTTTGTCCCGGGGGAGGACAGGCCTCTTCTGAGTGAAGTTCTCAGGGTCCTCGCCTGACTTTAGGACCACAGATATAGAGTCCAAAATACACCTCTAGTTAGGCCTAATTCAGTGCTCAAGCTGATTGGGTGTGTGAGCAGTGTAGACTCAGGATCACTGGTGAATTTTAATTCAGGCAGGCCCTCACACATAGCCAGGTCTTGCTGGACTATGGCCTTTTGTCTATTTATAGTGACTAACCTATTACACTGTTGCCACTACTTTATTTTTTTCTTTTGGGTCACACCCGGCGACGCTCAGGGGTTACTCCTGGCTCTGCGCTCAGGAATTACTCCTGGCGGTGCTCGGGGGACCATATGGGATGCCGGGGACCCGAACCCGGGCCGGCACAGGCCAGCCGCGTTCAAGGCAAACACCCTACCCACTGGGCTATTACTCCGGCCCCTTGCCACTACTTTTATCTCTGGATGGTCCCCACCTTCTCATTATACAACCAATGCACATAACAGTCCCCCTCAGGATAATTGTAGTATTAGGGCATATAATGACACCAGAGACTTTGAGTCAGATGCGGCAGGGGAACACTGTCTCAGCATTCCCAGTGTCTCGGAGTCAGTCATCCTCCTGCTGCTGATTGTCCATTCCCTGGCTCAGAGTCTGGTCCCTGTTACACTGAAGGTGCTCAGGAAACATAAACACCAGATGGGTGAATGAATAAATAACCTTTTGTGAGTTCCAGCAATTAGGCCCCTTGAATGAGCACACTGGTTCTTGAAAGTAAGCATGGATAATAAGATAGAGGTGAATTTTTAATTTATAGATAATGTTCAGTGAAGATTTTCATTTTCTATTTTAAGAAGGAAAAATAAAAGCAGCAAAACAACTGAGCACACACACTCAACATCCTGTCTGGACACTGGTTCTAGTACAGCTTGGGAGTGTTCTTGCCTTGACTAAGAAGCCATGAAGTGTTTGTGTCGCCAGCACTGGACACAGCTCCTGCCTTCCTAGAGGGGCAGCTCATTAAACACCACTAGGTTGCCCACATAGTCCCACTCTGGTTCTTACAAGACCATGTTGACAAGCAAGCAACTCATTAAAACTGCAAGGAAATAAGGGGAAAGTCAGAGGTAACAGATGCTCTATCCTGATTTCTTGCATAAAAACGGTGCAGTTCCTCTAGCAATGCCAGCCAGGGAGGCTGATAGCAGTTCTGACTGGAGGCAGCCTGGAATGGCTCATTACATGCTCACTAGGGAGAAGAGGGTCTGGGGGCACCCGACACGCCTCTCTCCATCAGCTGGGTTCTGTGCTTGCGTCTCTGCAGATCGACGGGCCTCGACGTGGACAGCTTGTTTAGCAACATTGAATCCGTGCATCAGATCTCAGCCAAGCTACTGGCATTGCTGGAAGAGGCCACCGCAGATGTGGAACCAGCCGCACAAGTGATCGGTATGTGTATTCTCTTCTTCAGTCTCCCCGCTCAACGGGAAATCATATTTTAATGACCCCCTTTGCTTTGGTTTTATGTTTCTGACTCACACGCTTCCCAGGAGATGCATAAATGCTAAACCCATCTTTGGGCTCATTGTAATTACACAGACCCTGTATTTATTTTCAAATGGGTTCCTATCCATTTGCTGGGATTCCTCCGTCAAGCCGAGACACCATTTACTTTTTAATTTTCAATCTTTCAACCTCTTTGCCTTCCAGATGTTCTCTCATCTTGTTTTATGACTCCCATTTACTTGATCCTTAAAGAATTAAATATTTAAAGACGTTAATAGCTTTACTGATTTTAGTCCAAATGTTTTCCAGAGCTTTGCCTATGCATTGATCAGTGTTTGAATTGTAAATTTTCATGCGGATGAAGCATTTATATGATTTATAAGACATAACACAAGCTCAACCTTTCCCCATGCTTTTCCTTTTAGCTGTATATTATTCACTTTCTAAATATTTTTAGACTCTCACTCCAGTAAGAAACCCACTAGCAATCGTTGGCCAATTGAATTGCTGGTTTAATGTGCCAGTTTATGATCAGGCCTTGGGATTCTGGTGATTACTTAGTCCTCTGGGATCATACCAGTGGTGCTTGAGGGACCACGTGGTTTCTGGGAATCAAGCCCAGACCCTGTGATGGTGGAGCACACACCCTCACTGCTATACTGTCCTTGGTCCCCTCTAGTAAGATTCCTGAAGAAAATGCCAAGATGTCATTGAAGAGTGTTAACTCTTACCTGAATTTTCTTCAGTTTTGTGGGGACGTTAAAGGGAAAATACTATGTGAAAAAAAAAAAAGAAACCACCTGGGGCCTGAGCGATAGCTCAGCAGGTATGGCATTTGCCTTGCAAAACATGCCGGCCTGGGTTCGATCCCTGGCAACCCATATGGTTCCCCGAGCACTGCCAGGAGTAATTCCTGAGTGCAGAGCCAGGAGAAACCCCTGAGTATTGCCGGGTGTGACCCAAAAAGCAAAAAAAAAAAAAAAATACTATGTGCTGGGTTTCAGGGAAGACAGTTTCCTCACCCAGGATGTCATACACACAACACCATGTAGGCTATGACGCACTTAAGTTTAAAACCATTTTTCTATTTCACATATAACGGGTAACATGTACTCATTACAAAACTACATAAAGAACAGTTCAGGAGACAATTCAGAATAATAGCAGAAATTCTTCCCACTTGCCCTGCAATGCTACTGTGTGCACAGAGTTTGTTTTGGACTAGATGCGGAGGTTCCGTCTTTGAGACAAACACAGATATTGCCCCACCTGCCTTGTCCTTCTATTCCTGATGTTTCTCCTGCCAGGGTTCTGCAGCAGTGTGGAGAGTCTTGCCCCAGTACTTGGAAGATCCAAAATTTCAATGGGCAAGATGAGTCTTTCTGAAAGGCAAAAGGATCCGGTTGTTAGAGGTGTTAAACAAAAAGCCCAGCAGGCCTGAAAAGCTGCTTCCTCCAAATAGGCTGTAAATCCAGCCCAGCCGCCACCTTCCTGACCTCGTACCTTCAGCTCCCATGATTAAGGGGCTGAACGATTCCCCTCCCTGACCTGTGTGTCCCAGCTTCCTACTGCACTGGCAGCGCCAGGTGGCCCCAGAAGGCAGCTCAGAATCATGGAAAAAATGGGGACAGGCTGCGGTGATGGGATCAGGGTCCTTCTCGGAAGAGGAGAGAGACTGAGCTCCCTTCCTGTGCCCCCTGTCCAGCACAAGGTCTGGGTGCCAGGGGTCCTGCCCCCACTGTGGTGGCTGCAGCCCAGCTCAGTGTCTGCTCAATTCACTTGGCTATGGCACGATGCCCTGAGCTGTCAACGTAGCCACCAGTAAACTGTGAGGATGTTTGCTCTCATAAAAACCTTCCCTCCCTTTCCTTCACTGTCATTTGTTATTTTGCTGCTGTGCCCAGAGTTGTACAGATGTGTGGCTCTGGCCTTGGCCCATGACGGCACTTCAGACAAAGTGCTCCTTGCATCCTGGCATCAGACCACCATGCTCCCGTGGACTGGCATCAGACTGCCTTCTTCCCACAAGCTGGTATAAGACTGCCATGCTCCCCTCAGGCTGGCAAAGACTGCCGTGCTCCCCACGGGCTGGCATCAGACTGCCGTGCTCCCCCACAGGCTGGCAAAGACTGCCATCCCCCAGTGGGCTGGCACCAGACCACCGCTTCTCTGCACCTCCATCTCTGTCTCTCTTAGCAGAGCATAAGAGGCCTGTGGGGTAAGTGTGCCAATTGTTGCACGTGGGCATGCTGAAAGATGGGGGCATCTCTTCCCCAGGTCCACCTACTCTCACAGAAACCCCATCTCCCTTTAGATAGGGCCATGGGCTGGAAAATGTGGTACTTGGACATGAGCTGCTAACGACCACCTACTCTGGGGTGGTGGACAGTGTTTGAGCCCTGACCCCCCCTCTGGACCCATGGACTAGTTGTATCATGTCCTGTCTCTGACCTCCAAAGACTGTCAGGGTACCAGCAGCGGGCTGGAGGCAGGGCCCTAGGGTAGAAGTCAGTGAGGTATCCTCGGGAGGAGGGACTGAGGGTCGCGCCATGGGAGCTGGCTGTGCTCCCCAGTAGCGGCTCATTTATTGTCTGCTTTATACCCATAACTCTCCTCATGGGCCCATTGTGCTTATTTGGCAATAAACCCTCTCAGAAGCAAGGGTTAATGTATGCATGTCTAATAAAAATTAACTATTGATTTTCTGTTCCTCAATAAAGTTGATGCTGCATATATATAACATAGAAAACACTACTCACGCCCCACACCCCCGAGGCCCGAACACCCTCGCTGTCAGAAGCTGGAAGAGGGCAGAGATGCTGAGGTAGCAGCGGCTCCTCCTGAGACTGCTCTGGAAGGAAGCATGGTGGCAGGTGCCCTACGGAGAAGTGAGGAGCATCCCTCTCCTCACTCAGCTCAGGTCTGAGTCTCCTGCCTCTCCTGAGATGCAGGGAACCAATGACAGGGTGACCCGTAATGAGCCAATATCAGCAGAAGGGCCTTGCAAAAGCTCAGTTGTGATGCTTTTAGAGTGAACAGATGAATGAGATTGAAAATCAGCTCATTCCCACAGAGATTCAAAACTCACAGGGTAGGAGAAAGCACAGGGATTAAGGAGCTTGCCCTGCATGTGGCCGGCACAGGTTCAAGCCCCGCACACACATCTATGGTCTCCCGAGCTCCTCCAGGAGTGATCCCTGAGCACAGAATCAGGAGTGACCCCTGGGCACAGAGCCAGGAGTAATCCCTGAGCACAGCATCAGGAGTGATCCCTGGGCACAGAGCCAGTAGTGATCCCTGAGCTGATTCCTGATCCCTGAGAGATCCCTTCCACCCTGCAAAAAATATCAGAAATCATAATTCAATTTTCTGAATCAAAGAAAAGCTTTTGAAACATTATGGTGTCAAAGGTGAGATTTGTTGTTGTTGTTGTTGAGATTATCCTGTCACTGTTACTTTAAAATCAGACCTGTGAGTGCAAATGATAATACAAATATGGTGCTAACATAATGTCTTGATAAAAGGAACAATTTCTGGGGGAACAGAGGCACTTAGAGTAGGTAGCAGTGCACATAGATAGTCGTGATCTGTCATTAATGGAAACAGTGCCTAGAGTAAACTTTCTCTCAGGGTCTTACAGAAGCTAAGTTAGTGTGAATTGCAGACAGTATTTAAAGATGGAACGACTCAAACAGTCTTAATCTTGGCCATATGCATTTGCTTTGCTGACGCTCACTAAACAGCTTTGGACAGTTGTGTTTTATTCCCAGTCCACTGGAAATCTTCAGTTAAGGTATTCAATAAAGAGTAACTTGAACCTTTTAGTTTTTACAGTTGCAGTTATTAAAAGGAAAGTTGTAAATAGGAAGTTGACATTTGATTCCTACAAAAGGCGAAGAATGAGCTTTAAAACTTGAACAATGAGAGTTCATGAGTACAAAAGATTTAATTTAAAAATTCTAATTATGCTTTGGGAAACTTAGTTTTTAGTTTTTGCTTATAGAAAGAACGCATTTGCGTGAGATCCTATTGTAAAAGGTAAAAATCTTTACTCTTTACCAGATTTTTTAAAATTAATTTTTGGAAGCATTGTCAAAAATCACAAATAGAAGCAACTTATTGTTGAACATTATTTAGCGAAAATAAAAAACAAAGGAAAGGATTCAAATGGAGGCAGAGACAGTACTAAGAGAATATTTTTTGCTCAAATATTTACACTTTCCAATATATAGATCATCAGAATTTTAATATCTTCCACTTAGCAGAAATATCTGAGTGTATATGGTGTCTCTCTGTTTATAGAGAATTTTTCCCAATTAAAAATAATATGGTTTACATACTTGAGGCAAGATAAATAATATCAGTACTAGATTACAACCCATATAATAAAGTAAATATTGGCAGAGTTCAAATTGGCATGAATTAAAGAAGAGAAATGAAGTCTCTTCTTGAGAGCATCTTTCAGGAGTGGAAGCTTGAAGGTCATCCTTGGGCACACACAGTCCCAGTCATCTGGAGCAGAACCCACTAGGGGGGGTGGGGGGGGGGGTAGATCTGGGGGTGAGAGCATGGTCTCATCTCGGTTTCAGGGCTGGAGAGCACAGGGTGTTCTCTCAAACGACAGTAAATTTTTTTTTAATTTTTTATTATACCACAGTGAAACATACAATTACAAAGGTGTTCATAATTGGTTCTTGGTAATACAGTATGCCAGCACCCATCCCTCCACCAGTGCCCCATTTCCACCACCAATGTACCCCACCCCCCCCCGCCCACCCCCAGGCTGCCTTAATAGCAGGTACCCCAGTTTCCTCTCTTTCTCTCTCTGTCTCTGTCTCTCTCTGTCTCTGCATCTCTCTCCCTCTTATTTTACACATTGTGGCTAGCCCTGCAGGTATTTAGAGTTTATCACTTAAGTCTTTGTGTATATTCAATGGTGAGTTTTAATCTGTCATTACCATTTCCCACATTTAGTAAAACACTGGTATCTATTTATGTCGTATTAATGAATGCAAGGACAGTAAATTTTGAGGGTGTGGGGGGGCATAATAGGCTGTGCTCAGGGATTACTCCTGACTCTGTGCTCAGGGATCAGTCCTGGCGGGCCCTGGGAGACCATATGGGAGGCCAGGGACCAAAACCCAGGTTGGCCACATGCAAGGCCAATGCCCTGCCTGCTGTGCTATTGCTGTGACCTTCAAAATACAATGACTATCCATGGCTGGAGAAGTTGGCCAAAGAGCCTCCAGATCCTGTGTGTGCTTGTTCGGCATGCACATGGCGTGCTCTGGTGGCTCACTGCTGAGTCTTGCATCAAAGTTCTCATACTTCATAACATGGTTCCAACATTTCCATTTCCAACATCATGTTACCACCAAAAACCAAACTGCTACAGGTACCCCATTTCCCTGCTTCAATGGGGTGTGAACAAGTGTGGTGATTCACAGCTCTAGTGGCAGAGCACTACCACTGGGAAGAATGTTGCTCAGTAGCAGCCACAGGGGCTGGTGGAGGTCAGGTTAAAGCAGGAGGCCAATGTTTGGAATTTTGGCTGATGTTTGGTGGAGTGGCTGGGTTGGACCATCACGCCGAGAGAGAGAAATAGGGTCTGTGAATCTTGAGGAGGCTGTCGGATAGGAAATGAGTTCTGTCCACGGCTTCATAGGTGCCACGCATTTCCACTTGAATTGAAGATTGTTTGATGACAATTTCGGGAAATGGTAGACAAGGGCAAAGCAAGCTTGGCCAGGCTCACTCCTGGCGCACCTGATTTTAGAGACACATTTGTTGGCAAGTTACAGAAACTCGCTTCACTTCAATTTATCATTCAAGCCTTGAGGAAATGTTTCCTTCCCTCAAAGCCTTTGTGAAGATGAAATAAAATTAAGTATCAGTAATGATCCCTGGGGACCGATCCTTAATAAATATCCAATACACAAAGCTACTAACTTGTTAATCTCTTGAAAATATTAAAACTATCCATCTATTTATTTACAAAAACTTGATTTCTGATATAGGGAACCAGTGAAATGTCAATTTGCACCGGGGAGCTAGGGATCATACGCTAGCTCTGGCCTTGTTTCCGGATCTGTGCTCAGAAGTGACCCTTTGTGGATCTCTGGGAACCATACTTGGTTCTGGGGGATTCAAAGTAGGGTTGATTTTATACAAGGCACCTTGACCCCTGTACTTTTTTTTTTTTTACAGAGGTCTTGGTCATGTCTTCCAAACAGATTGGGTTTATGGATCTCTGTGGTTTTGCTCAAATGCATGTTGATGATTTGAATGTCCAACAAGGTGACCATTTGCTTCTGCAAAGGGAGATCTAAGATATCAAGTGTTATTTCCACAATTTGTATAGTGGCCAGTGATTATGGCAGTGACTTTGCAAAGTGGCCCTTAGTGGGTGATTTCTCCTAGTAGCCACCCCTTAGTGGGATCTCAGGCACTCTGGCTTACTGGCCCTAGGGCCTATAGGCTCTTAGGAAACAGCAGAAGTGACACTAGGCTAATATTGAGCCCTGACCCTCAACACCCAGGAATGTGGACAGTGTCCACATGTGAGATGAGGGCTGTCCTAGGCCCCTGGGAAAGCAGGCAGTGTTCATGTGTGTGGTGAGGGCTACCCTGGGTTCCCAGGAAGGCAGGTGGGGGTCCATATGTGAGGTAGGATCTATAATCTGGGGTTTAGTTTTGTGCAGAAGCAGCACATTCCGAGAAACACTCACCCTGAGGCTGTGCACAATAAAAAAAAGTGACCAGCCTCCGACTGTCCCTGCCATTAGGCTTGTGACTGCGCCACAGAACTCAGCCCGTCAGATGTGTGTCCAGTGGAAGAGAAGAGCCACAGGGCTGGTCCCCCGCTAGCCCACAGGATCCTGGGCAAATCTAAATGGCTGTCCCCAAGCAGCAGGTCATCCCTCAGGGCTGGTGTCTCCTATGGCACCTGAAGTATTGTCATGCTTCAGAGCGTGGAAAAAGACAGCAAGCCTGCTAGTGGCTGGATTTGCTTCTGCTCGCTCAGTAGCTGAGAGCGGGAGCAGAACGGTGGTGATAAGGGACATGTGCTTAATCCTGGGCCTTTTCCTGGGACGACGCTGTCTGTCCTTGGAGACAAAGACAGCTTAGAGCTGTGCGTGCTTTGAAGGCGTCGCCTGGGGATGCAGCATTTTTCTGCGGCAGCACTTTGATCCCCCTGAAACAGCGTCTCTTGTTTGTCCCTGACGCAGACATTCGTGCCTTTAGCAGGAATTGGTGAGAAGAGCGTTAGTGCCTTTAGCAGGTGACAGCGAGGGTCCACGAAGCCCCCGGGAGGTGCCCCCGAGTCACCCCCCCCAAATCATTTCTCTCGTGTGCCGTGTCTGTGTTGATGCACAGATGTGCTAGTCAGTTAACAGGGCACAGGCGGGCTAGTCAGTTAAAAGCCGGGGTGGTAGGGTGTGACCCAGAAAGCAGCTGCCCAGTGAGAGGCCAGCAGCAGGGAGAGGAGGCAGCAGTGGACAGTCAGGGTGCCTGACCCCAGCATTGGTGGCTTTAGAGACACCCATAGGGGAAGGAGCCTTTTTCCTACTCACGTTTCACACACAGCAGAGGGATGACCTCTTCTCGACACAGAGATGGGGTTTGGGTGGATTCCCATCTCTGGTGTGAGGTCAGGATGATTCACAGGGCCAGCAGGACTTGGTTCTTCACTTGTCACTTGTCTCTCCATTGTTCATCAATTTGATCAAGTGGGTGCCAATAACGTCTCCACTCATTGGGAATGAGGTCCATTATTGTTACTGTTTTTTGGCATGTCGAATACACCTGGGTAGTTGGCCAGGCTCTGCCGAGGCTCTTGGTTCATCCCAGGGGGCCCAGTCTTTTATGTCTGACCATCAACCATTCAGGGCCCATGGGGCAGAGCCCTGGGTACAGGCAAGCTTGTCTCCTGTCTGCAACCTGCCAATGCAGCCGGGCACTGCAGCCACACCTGCAACACTTCAAGGGGCTGGTGGCTTGGTTCTTAAGCAGAATCAAAGCCAAGAGGTGTGGAAATCGGTTGCATGGTTTGGTTGAATGAGAAGAGCTTGAATCTAGGAGGCCTTGGGCTGGGTGAGAGCTCAAAGGGTGAGTGCAGACTGTTGTGTGTAGGACCTCCGGGTCCCATTCCTGACACCGCATGGTTCTGTGTACCAACAGCAGCATCCCCTGAGCATCCAGCCGGAGCAGCCCCCAAACACCACCAGGTGTGACTCAAAGATAAAACCCAGTCTAGGAGGCTGAATTGAATGGGGCTGTGAGGGCCCGTCCGCAGAGTGTACAGTCAGGAAGGCCTGCACCCTGAGAGTGCCGCGGTCGCACAACACTTCCCCAGAAGCCAGAAGTTTGGCAGGATACAAACTGGAAGGAGCAGGGCCTTTGGCAGGAGGCAAATGTCACAGAATCTGTGTCTGTGATTCCATCAGTTAGGGCTGCCTGCCTGAGAACGAAGCAGCACTGAAAGGGTCCGAATTTCCCCTTCCCTGGTCCTGCTGCCTGTGCTTGAGGCTCTCCCGCCGGTGCCTGCTCCAGCTCGATCTCTGCCTATGCTTCTGGATCACCTGCCCTGTGTGTCCCTCCCCCTGGTCCTCCTGTGCCACTGTGTTGGCTTTTCTCCTGCAGCTGCTCCTTCCAGGGTGCAGGGTGATGGGGCAAACCGTCAGGGCAGCCTCCATGGCAGGGAGTAGGGCTTCTCTCTTCTGTGCCAATGGTGCAACTGCCCGTTTCTGAAGCTAGGATTGCTCAGCTGAGGGGAAAGTCCATCAAGAGAGGGCTCGGACATGTGGGGGTCACATGGTCTGCCCATCTCCGGGGAAGCCCAGAGAGGAGGCCATAAAGATAATCGTGAAGGCAGCAATTTGCAGCATTGGATTCTTGGTTCCAGGACACAGTGTATTCAATATTCTGGGTAGTTGTTTCTGGAAGAGATAACCAAGGGAATAAAGGGGCCTCCTCCCTTGCCCCCCCACATAGTACACTGATTTCTCTTTTATAAGCTGATAGCTTTGGGGGTAGCCAATGCAGAAATTCTTGAGTTGCCCAATTTTTAAAAAGAAGCACACGATAGTTATATTTATTTTACAGGAACCAGGTGCCTTTGTGACAGGCAGGAAACCAGAAGGGAAATCACCTTCACTGGGCTGGCTCAGTCTCTCCTCCACTGCTAATCACCCTCAAAGCTACACACAGCATCGAACATCGCAGCCCAGGGTCCAGTTACCGTGGAAACAGAATCGCTTCGCCTGTATCTTTGGGCGCTGAGTGAGCTGTGGACTGGGGAGGGGGAGACAGATATCCTCCTGCTAGAGCTGTCCTGGCCTTTGGATGAATAAATGACTTTCAATTAGTGCTTAAATATTTTTCAACTTTAATAATCAGTGTTAGAACCTCCAATAGAATTTTACTTAGAAAGCAATAAAAAAATTGGACTCTGTAGTCCAAAGAGGGAGCTGTAAATTAGTTGCAGCTGGACCACTGTGGGTTAAAGGACCTACAGGGGGTTTGTGGCCAATGGGTCCGTGGTGTGTGAGGCAAATGTCTTTGTCCTTTGCGGTTTGACTTTCTCACTTGCTCTGTGCGGGAGAATGACAATAGATCACTCCCCGTGAGCAGGGGAGCTGCTGCGGTCAGCACACCCCGTTACCACCCCATCTCATGTCCAGCCCTGTGTGTCCACACCATCATGCGTGGCCTGGGCTGCTGGAGCAACTCATCTCTTCTCCCTGGCTGAAACCCTGTTCCCAGGTTCCACCAAGCTCCAGTGAAGCAGCGTCTCCTCGCCTCATGCCTGGCTCCAAATCTAGCCCCCGTCCCGATTATTCCTCTTCTCAGAGCAGCTCCACTTCCTTACCGCAAGGCCCACACTGGTAAAGGCACTGGGTTCATGAACATCCCAACAAAAGAGCTCACTGTACACACACACACACACACACACACACACACACACAGAGAGAGAGAGAGAGAGAGAGAGAGAGAGAGAGAGAGAGAGAGAGAGAGAGAGAGAGAGAGAGAGTCTAACTATAGTTACAGGGGAGTTCCATGTGAGAGAAAGGCAGGTGATTTTTTGTGAGGTAGGAAGTAGGAAAGAATGGAGCAGAGGGGAGGATAGTCTTGATTCTCCAGACAGTAGAACAGTGCCTAGAGGGACGTGGTGTGGGACTGACTGAACTGTGAGCCCAGCCCAGAGTCTTCTAATAGCCATCAGCCATTTAATTCTCCAATTCACCTGAGAATTATGACTATTTTCATTGTACAAATGAGAGATGATGATAGGCTTAAAGAAAAAAAAAGTTAAGGCCATCCCTGAAGAGACTATGCAAACTTTAAATAACCAAACGACAGTGGTTTCTGCTCTGATCAGGGCTCTGTGGAGCTGGGACTTCTGCTGCTGTATCCCATAGAGCCCCCCATGGCTGAGGTCACCATCCTGTGGCACAATGAGAAGAACACGGCCTTGGTGCAAAGGGCTGGCTCGAAGGGCTGAGCACATGCCAGAGCCTTGGATTCAGTCTTTGGGTTTAATCCACATGGTTCCCGAGAACCACCTGAGCCAGTCTCTGAGCACTGCTGGGCAGGTTCCAACAAATGAGAGAAAAGCAGCATGGTCTCTCATTCTGACTTTGCTAAAACAATTGATTTTTAAATTTTTATTTATTTACTTATTTTTGCTTTTTGGGTCACACCCAGCAATGCTCAGGGTTTACTCCCTGGCTCTACATTGGTGTTTTTTAAAACTCAATTTACTCATTCTTGTTTCACAGCAATAGATAACATCTTAAACAGAGGGGACAGAAAGAGAGAGAGAGAGAGAGAGAGAGAGAGAGAGAGAGCACCTGCCCCACTTGTGTATGACTCATTAGAAGCTCAGGGCGTGGTGTTCTGGGGGCCCCCATCCTGTGATACTGAGTCGGTCCATCTCCCTCCAGTCACCACGGTTTCTACACCTGCACATTCTTGAGAGCTGTGACCAGGCACATTTCTCCTGAGTGTCCCAGACCATCTGAACACATGGGTGTGGATGCTCAACACTCATGTTCAAGGAAGTGACTGGGCAGTGAATTCAGTTGTTTCTGCCATTTACCTGAACCATCAGTTAATAAACCCAGTTTCCTCATCCTATCAAAGAGCCTAGAAACAGGGAAACCCTGTTTGGGAAGAGACACCCACAGCGCTGGCTCCTAGCATCTCTAGCTGGTCAGTGGCAGGAGAGGGCAGACCTTCCTATCTTCATGCATCACACAGGAAAATGCTGGATTCTTCTAAGCCCCTTGCTTTCCTTACTGAGAACCCCCGAGATGTTAGTAGAATATCTAAAACTAGTTTTCCCAGCACTAAAACTTCCCTTTCCATACCTCAAATTAATTAATAGGCAATGCTTAGGACCTCGACTTCCTGCACACGCCACCCCGCTTTTCATTTTCAGAACTGTCCTGTGGAGTTGGATCATTGGCTTTCCCCATCCTGTCTGAGCAGAAACAGGTTCCAGAGTAGAAATGACTCGGTAACGGCATAGCTTGTCCAAGACTCGGTGCAGCCTGGTCCCAGCCCACACGGACCAGCTCTCCCAGGGACAAGACCATGATGGCAACTAAGCACAGGGGTGCTCCTCACCACCTGTGTCCACCAAGCGCTTTACCCTGCATCCTAGCTGGGAGAAGAAGGAAGCAAAGACAAAGGAAAGGAGGGAAGAAGGCTGGGGCGGAAGGGTGGGGGAGAAGTCTTCAAGCCTCCACTCCACAGCCTGGGGCCAGGGACTTCCTAACAGTCTCCCTGCTGCCACGAGCTGGCCGGCCCGAGTACTGTGGCTTATGTCGCTGTGCCTTTGTTCTGTCTTTATTAGGAGAGGTCTTCCTGCAGCTCAGAGGGCCACTGGAAGACATTTACAAGATCTACTGCTATCACCACGACGAGGCCCACGGAGTGCTGGAGACGTATGAGAAGGAAGAGGAGCTGAAGCGCCATTTGAACCTCTGTTTGCAGTCCTTAAAGTAAGACCTTTCCCGGCCCCGTGCGCTCATTGTCGGCAGGGCGCCTCTTTACTGGCTTTACATGAAAAGTCTCACAGAAATCTGTGCTTTATGATACTTTCTGGGAGCTCTGCTTTGCGCCCTCTGTCTGGATCGCTGATGCACCAGAACCCGGACTGGATTTTCCCCATCCCATGAGGATGACTACAAATAGCTGGGGGAAGATTCGGGGCTCTATGAGAGATAGAAAAATGCAGTATCAAAGTCAAAGGGGAGCAGGGAGAAAGACCCTTCCAAGAGTGTGGACCCTCTTCCGCAGAGCAGGGACAGCTGGGGGAAGGAGAGGCAGCACGTCGGCCCCAGACAGGCCTGGGCCAGGTGCAGGCACAGGTATGGGCCCGCTGCTGGCGTTGTAGATAGAGCCCCTAGACATCTCCTACAACAGTGGTGGAGGGACCCAAGTCTAGATTTTCTAAGTCTAGAAGAAATGTTTACTCATGTAAATCCAAAATGGAAGGAAGCTGAAGAGAATCCAAACCCATCTGATTAGGCCCAGAAATCACCAGACATTGAGGACTGTGGTCTTCTAAATCAATGCAGGACAACCAGCCATCCCCTCATCTCCACCCTGCATGGGGCGTGGAGCTGGAGAACAGAAAAGGGGGATCTTGATGTGTGCAGAGGTTGGCAGCTAAGTGCATGAGTGGGGAGACCCAGAGGCGCTACTGAGGAAAAGGCAGAACCCCTTCTGCACGTGTTTCAAAAAATGTTTAAAATGTGAGCCCTGCACATTTTAAGTTAGCTCCGGCGCCCTCTGCTGGCCAGAAACGTGTCTTTTTTTTCTTCTTTTTCTTTTTTCTTTTTGGGTTACACCCAGCAATGCTCAGGAGTTACTTCTGGCTGTGCACTCAGGAATTCCTCCTAGAGGTACTCGGTGGACCATATGGTATGCCGAGGATGGAACGCGAGAGGGCAGCGTGCAAGGCAAACGCCCTACCCGCTGTGCTAGCCCTCGGCCCCAATGTGTCCTGTTCTTTGACCGTTTTTTCCTTACTAGGGAAAAGCCTCCTCTGTTCTCGGGCATTTAGGTTGTTTCCAGATTCTAGCTATAGTGAATAGCGCAGAGATAAATAAAGAAGTACAGATAGTGTTTCTGCTATGTGTTTTTCGGTCTCTCGGGTATATTCCCAGGAGTGCTATTGCTGGATCAAATGGGAGCTCAATGTCTAGTTTTCGGAGGAATGCCCAAATTGTTTTCCAAAAGGACTGGACCAGTCGGCACTCCCACCGAGTGCTTGACTCTTAAAGACGTCGGCCTTGCTGGGACATTCCACTGGGCAGTATGGCTCCAGGGCATGCATGCTCTACAGAGTGACCAGAGCTAGAGTGATTTTGAAAAATTGTAAAGTCCCAATTTCTGAAAGTTTGGTTCAGTACCAGCGGCTTCCCCTGAGCTTTTTCTAAAAGCTGAGTGTTAATGCTCCAGTGCCTGTCTTCAGCGCCTTTCCCCACTCAGGAAAGCTTTCAGGCTCTGATGGCAAAACTCTTTCTTAAGAGGAAGAAAATCAAGTCCAAACAGCTTAAGTTAGAGCCATATCCCTAAAAGCTGCCTTTCCATGAAAACAAAGTCAGTGATGAGCTGAGCCCCTTGGGGCAGAGTCTAAACCCTGTTGCCTTTTGCATTTTGAGCACTCAGGGAGTGGCGAGCAAAATGACTGACTCTACTGTAATACTTACCTCAACTGAGCTCCTTTTAGATTGTGCAAGAGAAGTTTCCAAACAGGCTTATAGTCCAAGGAGAACCCAGACAGCCCAAGTGCCTAATTCCCCTGCCCCATCAGAGCTGTCACTGCTCTCCCGCCTTTTCCTGACCACAGTTGGTGATGCCTAATGAGCCTTAGATGTGGTCTCCACTTCCTGCCTTTCGAGGGCTGTGGGAACAGCAGGGTGTGAAGCGAGAACAGCAGGATGTGAAGTGTGAACAGCAGAGTGTGAAGCGGGAGCCACAGAACCTCCCCTCAAGCCTCAACAGCTAAAGCAGATTTTACAGCAAATGAAGCAACATTTTATCTCAAATTAAGATGCATTTGTTGAGGAGCTCATTAGTATTTATTAAGAGTGCCAAATAATGTTGAAATTAGTTTTTAAAAAATGTATATTTAAGCATGGCTCTTACTGCCTGGGAGCTCACCTTCTAGTCCAGCTGATAAACATAGTCTGGGCATTATGTTGCATAATTGAACATTCTTTAAAAAGTTTTATAATGTTTGCATGTTACTTCAACTATGTGTACTGATATGATTTTATGTTTATTTTCTTACCCTCTCTTACAGGAAAATATATATGCAAGAGTAAGTACTTTTTTCCCATTACTATTAAATAGAAATCAAATTTTAAAACCATAGAAAAAAGTTGCTGGATAGTTCTGTCTGAATTAGAATTCTTAGTTTTTATGTATATTTTATTTTTTATTTATTTTTGTTTTGAGGGGGTCACATTTGGCGGTGCTCAGAAATTATCCTGACTATGAGTTCAGGAATCATTCCTGGTGGCGTCCGGGGATCATATGTAGTTCCAGGGTTCAAATCTGGGTTGGGTATATGCAGGGCAAATACCTCACCTGCTACACTAACTCCTGGCCCATGTATATTGTTTGCAAGAGGTCAAGATTTCTAAGGACTTTATTGTACATTCATTACTAGTGAGTTGTATTTAGCATTATTTTATTTTCAATTTGTCTGAGGTGGATTTCTGATTCATTATCAGATATACTTTGTAAAATATTTCAGAAGATTCACAGGGCATAATTTGTTTTATTTTATTTTATTTTTTAAGTATTTTGTTATACCACCGTGAGATATACAATTACAAAGATATACAATTACAAAGTTCATATTTGGGTTTTGGTCATACAGTGTTCCAGCACCCATCCCTCCACCAGTGCCCATCTCCCACCACCAACGTCCCCGGTTCCCTCCCCCCTCCCCAGCCCGCCTCCATGGCAGGTTCTTTATTTCTTTCTCACAGGGCATAACTTACTTCAACCAGAGTTGGCAGGTGCCTAGAGCTCTTTGGAAGTGACTCATCACACATGGAGCTTAGGAATCTTAGTATTTCTGACAAACATTTCTTCCCAAGGACATTAGTCTTGAAGATGTCTCAGCATATGCCAGGATTTCTGGTTTCCACAGATGAATGCATAAAGATTCCTTATTCATTATAGTATAATGTATGAACAACTGAACTTTCTTTTTTTTGTATTGTCATAATCCAGGCAGAGTGTAACAGTGCTGGTAATGTTTCTAGTTTTGATGTATACAGTTACTGCACCTTTACATCCCTGAAGTGCCCCCAGCCACCCCTGCAACCACCACTGTCCTTCAGTTCCTTCTCAAGCACCCTTCATTGCTCCTCCCTCTACCCGCTGTTTGGAGATCTCAGTTTTGCAATCCACAGCCAAGTGTTTGCCATCGCTCTGTACTATCTCTTCTCTGGTTGTTTCTATAGCCCAGGTGAGTGAGACCAGCTGGCATTTGCCTTTCTGCCTCTGACTCTGCTGCACACTAGGCTTCCCAGTTCAATGCAAGTTGCAGTAACAGCATGGTTTCACTTTCATTCCTGCGGCACAGTATTCCAGTGTGCATATCTGCCACAACTTCTTCGTCCTTTCCTCTGTCCCTGCATGTTTATGCTATTTCTGTTGCCTGGGCTCTGTACCAAGGGCTGCAGTGAACACAGGAAATCCTTCCCATACCCACTCTACTATTTTAACAGGAATTATGTAACTGCCTCTGTTAAACTGCCCTTGTTTTTTATTTGTGCAGGGTTTTTTTAGTGTTTTTATATTTGTTTGATTTAGTTTTGGGGGCCACAACTGGCTGTACCCAAGGCTTACTCTTGGCTCTGCACTCAGAGATCACTCCTGGCAGTGCTCAGGGATTAAACCCAGGGATTAAGCCAGGTTTGGCCCCATGAGAGCAAGCACATTAACACCTACACACACACACACACACACACACACACACACACACACACACACACACACACTTACTTTCCTTCTTCTCTTCCTCTTCCTCCTCCTCTTCTTTATTCTTCTTCTCCTCTCCTCCTCCTTCTTCTCCTCCTTCTCCTCCTCCTCCTTCTCTTCCTTCTCCTCCTCCTCCTCTTCTCCTTCCTCTTCCTCCTTCTCCTCCTCCCCCTTCTCCTCCTTCTCCTCCTTCCCCTTCCTCTTCCTCCTCCACTTCCTCCTCCTCCTTCTCCTCCTCCTCCTTCTCCATTACTCTTCCTCCTCCTCCTCCTCCTTCTCCTCCTTCTCTTCCCTTCTCCCTTCCTCCTCCTCCTCCTCCTCCTTCTCCATTACTCTTCCTCCTCCTCCTCCTCCTCCTCCTCCTCCTCCTCCTCCTTCTCCTCCTTCTCTTCCTTCTCCCTTCCTCCTTCTCCTCCTCCTCCTTCTCTCATGAAAAGTTCATTTTTATTTCACTGAGAACAAATGGCATATTCACTCTGCACTTGATTTCCAGGCACATTTGTACCTATTACTTTATTTTTCTGTTTGTACTGCTCACCTGTATGTATGCCCCCAATTTTTTTGTAGCTTAATGTCATTTACTATAAGGTTTAACTAATCTCAGCTCAGTACTCTTTCTTTTCCTTTTTTTGCAGAATTTTCTTTATTTTTAAAATATTTTATTATGGGGCTGGAGCGATAGCCCAGTGGGTAGGCGTTGCCGTGCAGGCGGCAGGCCCATGCCGGCAGGGGTTCGATCCCCGGCATCCCATATGTTCCCCGAGCACCGCCAGGAGTAATTCCTGAGTGCAGAGCCAGGAGAAACCCCTGAGCATTGTCGGGTGTGACTCAAAAAGAAAAACAAAAAAAACTTTATTATACCACCATGAGATATACAATTACAAAGGTGTTCATGTTAGGGTTTCAGTCACATAGTGTTCCAGCACCCCACCCTCCACCAGTGCCTATTTCCCACCACCAATGTCCCCAATTCCTCCACCCTCCCCTAGCCTGCCTCTATGGCAGGTTCTTTATCTCTTTTCTCTCTTTATCTTTCTCCCTCCCTCCCCCTCCCTCCCTCCCTCCCTCCCTCCTCCCTCCCTCCCCATCTCTCTCTCTCTCCCTTCTCTTATACATTGTGAATTGCAATGCATACATTTAGAGGTTATCATGTGTATCCCTTTGACTATATCCAATGCTCAGTTCTAGGCTGGTATTATCATTTTCAATGATTATTAGTACACAGTTCCGTTTCTGTCTTACCTAACTTCTGACTCCCACATGTTTGCGGTAGATTCCACCTATTGACAAGTCCTCCTGATCCATGTTTTGCCTGACAAATTTCAGAATTTTCTTTAATATTCTTGCATGTTTCCTTTTTTATAATTTTGGAATTTTTGTTGTTGGTTCTTTTTGCACATTTTATTTTTTTTGTGTATCACATCACTTTATTTTTTATTTAATATTTTTATTATAGCACTGTGAGATATACAATTACAAAGATGTTTATATTTGGGTTACTTCTTACAGTGTTCCAGCACTCCTCCCTCTACCAGTGCCCATTTCCCACCACCAACATCCCCTATTCCCTTCCCCCTCCCTTAGCCTGCCTCTATGGCCTGTTTATTATCTCTTTCTCTTTATCTATCTCTCTCTTTTCCTTCTCTTACACATTGTGGATTGCAATACATACATTTAGAGGTCATCATATGTATCGTACTGCCTATATTTAATGCTCAGTTTTAAGTTGGTATTAGCACTTTCAACAATTATTAGCACTTTAGACAATTATTAGACCCTTCTCTGTCTTACCTAACCTCCTGACTCCCCACACGTTTGTGTAATTTTCACCTTTGATAAGATCCCCTGATCCATGTTTTACCTGGCCTTGGATATTGGTATCATAATAGGTGTATTTATCTATGTCATGCAAATAAATGTAGTCATTCTATATCTTTTATCCTTCTGACTAATTTCACTCAATATGTTTCCTTTTTTTTACAATGCTCTTCTGTTTGTTAAAAGCATATGTCTCCATAGTTTTAAGAAGTCAAATAGTTCTATGAAAGTTGCTAAGAGAAGCAATAATTCATTTTTCTCCCACCTTGTCCTAATTGTTTCTCACCACGTCACAAGCATTTGCATATGTATTATTTGGCTACTTTGGTATTTATTCTCATGACTCTAAATGTGCTTACTTTTTCCCTTTCTGAAAAGGAAATAATCTGTTCATATTTACCTAAGGAAAACAAAGATCTCTCTTCTCTCTCCCATCTATTCTCCCTCTCTCTTCCCATATTTCATTTTTCCTATGTAAGTTACATGATAATTTGAATTATAAAACAACACTAGCACGTGATGGAAATGTTACTGGCGCCCTCGAGCAAATCGATGAATAACGGGATGTCAAGTGATCAAGGTATGTTTGGATAATCAACATAATCAGTTACAATTACAACTGAATAAATTTCCTTTCAGAGCTGACTCTTGAAATGAACTGATTGCTAGTATTTCTGAAAGATAATCATTATTTTTGTCTTAGTTTTTTTGTACTAATCTTTAATACCAGACCCACAGTCAGTTAATAAAGTCATTTTTTCCATATGAGCAAGTGCATCTTATCAGTCGCCTGTCCTTACAAAGCCTCTCCCAGAGTAGCTGACCTGCGGCCATGGACCTGGAGTGCCACTGTCCTTAGGAATTCCCCTTCCCTCCCTGTGCACTCACCTCGTTCCTCTTGTCCATAGAGGACACCTTTCAATTGTCCCCCTAGTCACAGAGAATTCATGAAGTAAGAATTCAAGGACTCTCGAATCATAAAACCTCCATTTCCTCTCACACCTAGTTTATAGTTCAATTGGGTCTAGAATTCTAAATGGAAAATCATTCATCTTCAGAATTTAAAAGGCTGATTATTCATCCCCTTCATGCATTCTGTGCTGCCAACGGATGCCCGAGCTGCTCTTGCTTTCTGGTCACTTGTCTGGTCCCCCACCTATTTCTGCGAGTAGTGGTGGGATCTTTGCTTCCATTATGGAAGTTTCCCAAATTCCAATCTGTGAATGAGTTTTCCCCACGGTGCTGGTTACTGGGTAGATTTTCTCAGCTGACAGACACAGGTCTTTACTTCAGTCATTCTCCCTTCCTTCTTCCATCTCTGAAGGACTCTCATTTTCTACCTGCCTGGCCCCTACTCCTATCCTTTAAGTGTTCTTCTTTTCTTGAAAATGGTTCCTGAATAGTTTCTCTGCCTGTGAGATTTTGTTTTTAATGTTTGCAGGAGCTGAGTTCTCCAGATGATCTCCACCTTGTCGAGAGCTCCTGGGGCTTCAACTGTTTCAACCAGTGCCTCTAGTCTGACGCCCTCTTCTCCACCTCTCTCTCTTTCTCTGTTCTCTATCTCTGTGTCTCTCTCTATCTCTGGTCTCTCTGTCTCTGACTGTCTGTCTGACTGTCTCTCTCTCTCTCTCTCTCTCTCTCTCTCTCTCTGGTTTGGCACACAGAGTCTCTAATCAATGAACCTTTAGGGGAATGATTAAATTTTCGCCTATCCACATAACTGCTTCTCTCTGGCCTGCTTTATCAGTTCCCACTCATTCATCTTCTTTACATCTTCTAAACTTTGTTAATCATTCTGAATTTATCTTCACAGTTTCCTCTAAAATTGACTTAAGGAAAGTAAATTGGAAAAAGAAATCAATAAGAGCATAGATGGCTTGTGGCTACTGTAAAATAAATATTAAGTTTAAGGTACTTATGATCATAAAGTAGAGGAAATTCAAAATAATGTGATCGATAGTTACATGATTACTTTTCCGTCTAGTTAAGAGCTATAGCTGCATCTTAGAGTCAAGGATGTGATTGTTTCCTTTTTCCACCTTAGTTTTTCCATTGTTTAAATGTCATTTTTTTATTTCCCTGTCGCCTGTTTTCCTCTCTTGGAAGTGAAGCTCTTTAGAAAAGAACTAAAAGCAAAGCCAGTTGTGTTACTTGACTTTGTCAAGTCCCCATAAAATGTGCAGCATAATTAGTGTGGCTACTTATAGCACCAGATACTTGCCAAAGTATTTCTGATGAGACAGAGAGGCAGGTCAGAGTACACAGTAATGATGGCCTTCATGTCTAGCCCAGTGTGTGTGGGGACTGATCACTTAAAGATGTTTGTGTAAAGCAGGTGCTCACAGACCAAACTCTGCCACACATGATGACCAGTAGTTTGTATAGGAAGGCTCCAGTGGGGTGAGCCTTGTGGCGCCAGAAATTCAGGCTCATGGTCCCTCATTGTCCCTCCTTCCAGTCTGTCACGCGTTGATTGTGTGACTGTGTCAGAATATCAGCCTCCTCACCATGAAATAACTAACCTGAGTGGCCACGGACAGAACATGTCTGGGAGAGTTTCCATTTGGGCAGCCTTTCTCAGTATTTCCTTTTGCAAAACTTATAAAACTAGATATATGCTTCTGATGCCAGTGTATGTGCATTGAAAGTACAGACAGTGATTTTAGTCCTTCTTTGTTTGGCAGCCTAGTTTGGTCCTGAGATTTTATCAGCCTCTCCTTGCTCATCCTTCTTAGTGCCGCCGTTTTTAGGGCTCTTTCAGGGTCAGGGAATAAACATTGTTTTTACTGGTTTTGGCATATCGAATATGCATTGGACAGCTTGCCAGGCTCTGCCGTGCGGGTGGTATACTCTCAGTAGCTTGCTGGGTTCTCTTCAAATCCAGCATTCTCCCTGCATTAACATTCGCCTCAGAGACTGGGGCCCTAACGAAAGCAGGATGAGACTGCTGTTCGAGTCTCCCAAAGAGGAATCGAAAGAGCTATGCTTGGAATATCACACCTCACTCAAGTGAGAGAAGGAATCCAGAGTCCCGACCTCCTTTAACGATCAAGAGTCAGGGACGCTGTCTCGTTTGCCAAGGCGTCGAAAATCAGATGGGCTGGACATGTAATGCTATTTGGAGACGTCCACTGGACTAGAGCCATTACTAACTGAATCCCACCGGACATCAAAAGATCACATGGCTGCCCACCTACAAGATGGTCAGACTTCTTCGTCAAGACTATGCCATTGAGCTACACGCACGTGATAGAGAGAAATGGAAATGTTTTTGGCGCCTGCTCGAGCAAATCATCAAATAACGGGATATCAAATGATAAAACTAGAGAAACAATTACAGCGAGTGCTGTGACAGGATAAAATATGGAGGAGTGCAGAGGGATGGTGTTTGCACACACGCGTGTATGGTGTGCACATGTATGTCTGCATGCCCATGTGGTCCCTTTACCATTTAGGAAACAAAGAATACAACTAGCTCTTCTTTTTATTGCTATTATTATTATTATTATTGTTGTTATTATTATTAAAAACACGGTGTGATATCACTTGATCACTTGACATCCCGTTATTCATTGATTTGCTCCAGCGGGCACCAGTAACATTTCCATTTGACCCTATCACGTGCCAGTGTAGCCAATGGCATCTGCTTGCTTCAGGAATATGAAGAGCCTCAAACCATTCGTTCAGGGTCTTGACGAAGAAGTCTGACCATCTTGTAGGTGGGCGGCCACGTGATCTTTTGACATCCCATGGGATCCAGTCGGTAGCGGCTCTGTCGGTATCATGTCCAGCGGTCATCTCCAAATCGCATTACATGTCCAGCCCATCTGATTTTTGATGCCTTGGCAAATGAGACAGCGTCTCTGACTCTGGAACAGCAACGGAGGTCGGAGCTCTTGATTCCTTCTTTCTCTTGAGTGAGGCGTGATATTCCAAGCATAGCTCTTTCAATTCCTCTTTGGGAGACCTCTTTGGGTTGATGTATTCCAAACCCAATACATCAACCCAATACGCGAATAGCATTCTCATCCTGCTTTCGTAGGGCCCAGGTCTCTGAGGCATATGTTAGTGCAGGGAGAACGGTGGAGTCGAAGAGATGTGTCTGGAGCCAGAGTTTCTTTGTCTTTTTTAGCTATTTCTTCGTTGTTTTTGAAGGCATTCCATGCCGCTCTCTTCCTCCTGCACAGCTCAGGTTTTAGGTCGTTCATCATGTTGACTTCTCAACCTAACTGCTGCATTCAGAGATGTTTGTTCCATTGAGAGTGAATGGGGCCTCTGGAACTAATTCATTTGTCATGAACATAGTTTTGTTGAGATTCAGCTGTAGACCTATCTTTCCACATTCTCGGTCGAAGTCAGTCAGCATTTGTGCCACTTGGCTAATGTTTGCCGCTGGCTAATGTTCTGCCAATCCTGAACAGGATTGGCAGAACATTAGATGAAGGACAACCATGCGAGCAAGCTGGCTTCCGAAAAAGGATTCAGCACAGTCGACCATGTCCACACGGTAACCAAGCTCATTGAAGTTTGTAGGGAGTTCAATATGCCACTCTCTCACGTTCATTGATTTAAAGAAAGCCTTTGATTCTGTGGAGACTGAGGCAGCTCATCAAAGCCCTAGCCAAACAGGGGCGTTCAAACTCAATACATCAAGATCCTTCATGAGCTGTATTACGGATTCACCACCAGGATCTCACCATTCTACAAAGAAGTGATCATGGATGTCAAAAGAGGGGTTCGGCAGGGTGATACCATTTCACCAAAACTCTTCAGCACCACCCTCGAGAATATCATGTGACAATTAGAATGGAAAGGAATGGGAGTGAAGATAGACGGTGGGCAACTACACCACCTCCACTTCGCTGATGATATCATTCTAATAACACCAAACTGAGTGATATACAATTAAAAAACTGTTCATGATTAGATTTCAGCCACACAGTGTTCCAGCACCCATCCCTCCACCAGTGCATATTTCCCACCATCAATATTAATGTCCCCAGATTCCCTCCCCTTCCCCCAGTTTGCCTCTTCTTCTTCTTCTTCTTCTTCTTCTTTCTTCTTCTTCTTCTTCTTCTTCTTCTTCTTCTTCTTCTTCTTCTTCTTCTTCTTCTTCTTCTTTCTTCTTCTTCTTCTTCTTCTTCTTCTTCTCCTCCTCCTCCTCCTCCTCCTCCTCCTCCTCCCTCTTCCCTCCTCCTCCTCCTCCTCCTCCTCCTCCCTCCTCCTCTTCTTCTTCTCCTCCTCCTCTTCTTCTTCTTCTTCTCCTTCTTCTCCTCCTCCTTCTTCTCCTTCTTCTCCTTCTCCTTCTTCTCCTTCTTCTCCTTCTTTCTCCTTCTCCTTCTTCTCCTTCTTCTCCTTCTTCTCCTTATCCTTCTTCTCCTTCTTCTCCTCCTTCTCCTTCTCCTTCTCCTCCTTCTCTCTCCTCCTCCTCCTTCTTCTCCTCCTCCTCCTCCTTCTCCTTCTTCTTCCCCCTTCTTCTTCCCCCTTCCCCATCCCCTCTCACCTCTCCTTCTCCCTCCCTCCCCTCTGCCTCCCCCTCCCCTCTTCCTCTTCTCTCTCTCTCTCTCTCCCTCTTCTACACATTGTGGCTTCCAATACATACATTTAGGGGTTATCGTGTATATCACTTTGCCTACATTCAATGCTCAGTTCTAGTCTGGAATTACCATTTCCAACAATTATTAACACATTGGTCCCTTCTCTGTCTTACTTAACTTCTGACTCACACACACTTGTGGTAGATTCCAACCACTGAAAAGTTCATCTGGTCGATGTTTTGTCTGGCCTTGGATATTGGTATCATACTATTTTTTTTTACATCCCACAAATGAATGCAATCATTCTATGTCTCTCCTTTCCCCTCTGGCTAATTTCACTCAACATAATCTTCTCTATGTCCATCCATTTATAGGCAAATTTTATAACTTCATTTTTCCTAACAGCTGCAATAGTATTCTATTGTGTAGATGTACCAAAAGCTTCTTTATCCAGTGATCTGATCTCGGGCATTCAGACAGCTAGCTGTTCTTCAAGGTGCCCTCAGTTCTTGTTTAATGAGCCCCTTTTCTGGTTTTTCGACCTTTTAGATCTTTAGTGTCTTCTCTATCCATGTCCATGCTCAAAATAATTAAAGTCTGAGCAATCCACCTGTTGGAATTTGAGCGCAGTGTCCCTATTTTCCTATATACTGAACAGAAAACTAAAACAGTGTGTGTAGGCTGAGGAGAGTGCAGTGAGTGTAGGCTGAGGAGAGCGCAGTGTGTGTAGGCTGAGGAGGAAGTAATGTGTGTAGACTGAGGAGCTCACAATGTGTGTGGAGATCACAATGTGTGTAGACTGAGGAGAGCGCACGTGTGAAGGCTGAGAAGAAAGCAATGTTGTAGGCTGAGGAGAATGCAGAGTGGAAAGTCACGGTGTGACACCAGCTCTCAGTGAATGTGTGGGATTAATGATAATTGGAGGACTAGCACATTTATCACCCATCTCTGTTGGGGTAGGCAGAAGCTCCAAAATATCAGACATGAAACTTTTCAGTCTAGTAGAAGAGAGTAGACAACGCTTTTGCTCTGACTATGCTTTCCATGTCATCTCTTTCGATTTTTAAATAATGAGATTATTTTCCTTACTAATACAAAAAAAATGCCACCAGGCAAATGCATTTGTCTCGGTTGTCATGGGAAAAAATGTGTTCTGAAATAGTTTCCCTCTATTATTATAAGGCTTATGATTAAAATTTTTTCTTTTAATGTGTTCAAGAGGAACAGGATGGAAATCAAGCTTCAAGTTCTTTAGGCATATATATTTTTATTGCATTTGTTTTGGTGTCATTGGATTTTTTCCTATCTTGCTTCTTGTCATTGTTCTAGCTTTCATTTAGAAATTTACATGGGTTGGGGGCCGGAGCAATAGTCCAGCGGGTAGGGGCGTTTGCCTTGCACGGCTGGCTCATGCTGGCCCGGGTTCAATCCCCGGCATCCCATATGGTGCCCTGAGCACCGCCAGGAGTAATTCCTGAGTACAGAGCCAGGAGAAACCCCTGAGCATTGCCGGGTGTGACCCCAAAAAGCAAAAAAAAAAAGAAATTTACATGGGGTTGGAGAGAAAATACAGGGGTTAAGGGCTTGCCTTGCCAACCCTGGTTTGATTCCTGGCACTGCGTATGGTACCTTAAGCCCCGCCAAGAGTGATCCCTTAGCCCGAGCCAAGGCTGTGTGGGGTTCAAAAACCAAAAATGAAAAATAGGGAAGAGAAAATAAGAAATTGTATACATCTAAATGGGGGAAGTCTAAAGGCTGAGGTGGTTTTAGGGTTGCTTATAAAGGTCCCAAGTGCAAGAAGGAGTTAACGAGGCCGCTGTGTGCCTGCGTGTCTCTGCTGCAGAGGCAAACCAAACCTACTGGACATGGGCTCCTTGATGATCAAACCCATCCAGCGGGTGATGAAGTACCCTCTGCTGCTGTGTGAACTCCGCAACTCCACCCCCGCCTCGCACCCTGACTTCAGAGCCCTGCAGGGCGCCTGCGCAGCCGTGAGGGACATCAACGTGAACATCAACGAGCTGAAGAGAAGGAAAGACCTAGGTACGGAGACGCTAGGGGCCCTGCTGACTGCGCACTCCCTGCCGAGCTGCACACTGGGTTGGATCCCTGCACCAGGCATGGCCTCCCAGCACTGCCAGGAATGGTCCCTGAGCACAGAGTCAGGAGCGGCCCCTGAGCCCCCACCCTTTCCTTTTCCCCCATAGCCCTATCACCCCAATACCCTAATGCAGTGAGGTAGAGGATGGGTGTGGGCTTGTGTGGTTTTGTGCTCAGTGGTTCGAAGCTGTCTGCATTTCTAACACTGAATCTCGACCTGACGCTCTACTACAGCTTCAGAGCTAACAGGTCCAACCACCTCTTTTATTTTCATGTTTTTGTTTTCTATTTATTTTAGTAAAAATACTATGTAATAAATTAAAGGACACAGTAAAAAGCGAAAGGTGTAGAGCAAAAGGAGACTATAAACAAAGCAAAGAGAGATCAGAAGGTCCCTATGTAGAATATATGATAGATACTAAATCAAAAATAAAACATTTTAATAAGGTTAATAGCAAAGACAAGGCATTCATTTTTAAAAAGTAAGCTTTTAAATGCTAAAGCTTAACAAAACATTCAGGAAATTAACTAAAAGCACAATCCCAGTCTATCAGATGAATTAAAAGAAATAGCTTTTTAGTGGCGCCTGATTAGTGCTGAGTGTGCACCTGCAGGCCAGGTGAGCTGGAGTCGATCTGTGGGGGTCCGCCACACCGTGGAGAAAAGCTGACTGTTTACGCAAGACAGAGGGAACTGCTTCTAGGTATGTGGGAAACCTTCGTGCATATATTCACTGAAAGGTACCAATAATTATCACTGTTCATAATACCCCCACCCCAAAAATATCTTTCAGAGCCAGAGAGATAGTACAGTGAGTAGAGCAATTGCTGACCCAGATTTGATCACTGGAACCACATGTGGGGAAGGAAGTACCTCTAGGAGTGATCCCTGAGGATCCCTGAGCATTAGCTCTGAGTACCACTGGCTATGGCACAACACTCCCCTCCCAAATAGCTTATATATTTATGCAGATAATATATAGGCTGTGTATTATTACTCCTTAGAACCATGAGGATGGAAAAATTAACATTCATTAAACAATTGAAAAATGTCATAAGTACAATGACTTTTTAAAATGTAAATTTTGAAACGACAATACACTACAATAGGTTAGCATTTTTATAAAGAGTGAAAGCATTAAATAATATTTTGCCAGGCATGACTATATAGTAAAGGCATGATATACAGTAAAGGTATAAAAATACCATGAATGTAGCAGACCCTTTCATTTAGGATCACAATTCCTGCTAGAGATCAAAGACAGGGATAGAGAAGTTTCAATTGTGGTATAATTTTTTAATAAAAAGAATGGAGACAAAGAAAAGTGTTAAGATTTGACAATGACAGGTGGTGGATAATAGCTGTTACCATTATACTTTTCCTTTGCTTAACCTATTTTAACGTTTTAAAGAAAAATATTTTCTATCCTCATGATTCCAGTTTGCATAAAATATCCTCCATTTCTTTAAGTGCTGCTCAGACTTGCTGTGTTTCCCCCTACACTCTCTTCTCCTGCCTATTCACCTTTTCCTTCCCTCACAGCCTGTGCAGTAATGGATTCTGCTGAGTTTTTAAAAATGGAACTGTGTGTGGGACTGAGGTGTTAGTACCCTACGGTGGGTAGGGCACTTGCCTTGCATGCAGCCAATATGGGTTCAATCCCTGATACCCAATACGGTCCCTTGAGTTCACCAAGAGTCATCCCATAAGCACAGCCAGGTATGGCCACAAAATGAAATGAACAAAAAGATCTGTAATGGTGTGAACTTTCATTCAGTTGATACAACTTTTTAACGTCTCCATAACATGCCAGTGTAAGTGTGACATACTTGACTCAAAAACTCTTCCTCTCTGAATACACTTTCACATCGTTTCCAACAGTTTAATATAGAACAAGTTGTTGCATATAAA
>JAJIBD010009199.1:0-55995 GCA_021461705.1 Cryptotis parvus
GAAGCCTAAGAAGCTCCTTGTCTATGATGGAGTCCTTTATGCTCAAAAGACTCATGTAGCTTACCTGAGCCTCTAGTAACTGTAATTAGACAAACAGCCTAATAGTCTTCTATGGAATGACATGGATGCCGGAGAAATAAAATCTGTAGATAGCTGTAGATTTCTCAGCTTCACTCACAACAGAAATTTGGACTAATCAACTTCAGTATTTTCATATCCAAGTTTTAATTTGTTTCGAGTTGAAAGTATCCAATACCCAAAAAGTCAATGGCCTTCCTATATGCAAACAGCGAAAGAGAAGAAAGGGACATTAAAGAAACTATCCCATTCACAATTGCACAGAAAATCAAATACCTAGGAATCAGTTTGACAAAGAATGTAAAGGATCTCTACAAAGAAAACTACAAAACGTTATTTCAGGAAATAAAAAAAGACCTGAGGAAATGGAGACACATTCCCTGCTCATGGATTGGAAGGATTAACATTATCAAAATGGTAATACTCCCTAGAGCTTTATACAGATTCAACGCGGTCCCTATAAAGATACCCATGATGTTATTCAAAGAAATTGAACAAACACTCCTGAAATTTGTATGGAATAATAAAACCCCCACGAATAGCTAAAGCAATCCTTGGGGAAAAGAAGATGGGAGGTATCACTTTCCCCAACCTCAAGCTCTACTACAGAGCAGTTGTAATCAAGACAGTGTGGTATTGGTATAGAGACAGACCCGTAGACCTATGGAATAGAACTGAGTATCCTGAAACGCACTCACAAATATACAACCACTTAATCTTCGATAAAGGAGCAAAAAATATTAAGTGGAGCAAAGAAAGCCTCTTCAACAAATGGTGCTGGGAAAACTGGGCAGCTACATGTAAAAAATGAACTTAGACCTCCTTCTAACGCCATGCACACAAAAGTCAGATCAAAATGGATTCTAGATCTTGATATCAGACATGAATCTATAAGGTACATCGAAGAAAACATAGGAGAAACGCTCTACGACATCGAAACGAAAAGTATCTTTAAAGACGACACACCACTGACCAAGCAAATGGAAGCAAAGATAAACAAATGGGATTATATAAAATTGAAAAGCTTCTGCACCTCAAAAGAAACGGTGACCAAGATACAAAGACAATCCACAGAGGGGAAAGGATATTCACCCAATACCCACCTGACAAGGGGTTAATATCCAGGATATATCAGGCACTGGTAGCACTCCACAAGAAGAAAACAGCCAACCCCATCAAAAAAATGGGGAGAAGAAATGAACAGAAGCTTCCAAAAAAAGAAGAAATTCGAATGGCCAAAAGGCATATGAAAAAGTGCTCTTCATCTTTAATCATCAGGGGAGATGCAAATCAAAAACAACAATGAGGTACCATCTCACCCCACAGAGACTGGCACACATCCAAAACAGCAAGAACAACCGGTGCTGGCGCGGATGTGGGGAAAAAGGGACTCTCATCCACTGCTGGTGGGAGTGCCGACTGGTCCAGCCCCTTTTGGAAAAAACAATATGGGCATTCCTCCGAAAGCTAGATATTGAGCTCCCATTTGATCCAGCAATAAGCACTCCTGGGAATATACCCGAGAGACCGAAAAACACATAGCAGAAACACTATCTGTACTTCTTTATTCATCTCTGCGCTATTCACTATAGCTAGAATCTGGAAACAACCTAAATGCCCGAGAACAGAGGACTGGCTAAAGAAACTGTGGTTCATCTACACTATGGAATACTATGTGGCTGTCAGAAAAGGATGAAATTATGAAATTTACCTGCAAATGGATGGACATGGAGTCTATCATGCTGAGTGAAATTAGTCAGAAGGAAAAGGACAGATATAGAATGACTGCATTCATTAATAGGAATAAATAGATACCCAGTGTTTTACTAAATATGGGAAATGGTAATGGCAGATTAAACTCACCACTGAATATACACAAAGAGACTTAAGTGATAAACTCTAAATATCTGCGTAGCCACAATGTGTAAAATAAGAGGGAGAGAGATGCAGAGACAGAGAGAGAGAGAGAGAGAAAGAGAGGAAACTGGGGTACCTGCTATTAAGGCGGTGGGGGAGGGAGGGGAGGGTACATTGGTGGTGGAAATGGGGCACTGGTGGAGGGATGGGTGCTGGAATACTGTATTACCAAGAACCAATTATGAACACCTTTGTAATTGTATGTTTCACGGTGGTATAATAAAAAAAATAAAAAAAGTAAATAAAATAAAATAAAATGGGAAAAAGAAAGTATTTAAGTCTAATCACTCAAGAGACAGAGAGCACTATTTGTCCTTGAAGTATATGCATTGGAAAAGAGCTTTTAGTAGAAGAGATCTTTGTTCAAGTGGTGACCTAAAGGGATAAGATGAGAAAGTCACAGGAGGAGTTTTGTGAAAGAACTTAATCAGACATTCTCAAGCCTGCAGGCAGGTTGAGGCCAAAGCTCACCGGAAGGTTTGGTTACTGTTCTTGTCCTCCACTCAGCATGCTGGTCTCTAGTCTGAATTTTCTTAGAGTCTGGCGCTTTTATTTTTTTACTCTATCAGAATCTACTGAATTAAACATCTTTAGCGATTTATGCTTTTATAAGACAGTTATAATAGGTATAGATGTTCAGTCTGTTCCTCAAGCAGTCAAGACTGAAAGCAAGGGACCAGAGAACCAACAGCTGAATTCAGAAAAGACTTAATTTGAGGGCAGTGAATGAAATGCAGGAAGCTATCAGATTGTGGAGGGGGTCTCCCTAATATAGGACTCCAGAGAAAATGGCCTTCCCTTTATATTCCTTTTAGGCAGGTGGAAATCATTTATCTCTTATGTTCTAAGAATGTGGGTCCATTAAAAAATGGAAGAAAGGTTGAGAATATTTTCTACTGCCAGTCAAGTCTGGTTGGGCCCAGGTCATGCAGGCTACCAAATAGTAGTACTTAGGCCCTGGACTTGTCTTCCTGATTCTCAAGCTGGCAGTTCTGCTGTGTACGGCCATGTCCCTGATCTCACCTTGCCTGTTCTCATTTTGTGTCTACCAGTATCAGCAGGAAATGATTCTTCTCCACTTTGTTGTTTGTAGCTGTGTTTAAACATTTGTTTAAGGTATGTTTTTGAAAAATTCCACCTATATATAAAGTATTTAAAAAAATTTATACTGTTGGGCCAGTTTTCATAGGTCTTGTTTTTTTTTGTCACATATGTCAATTTATTTATAGATGTAATGCTTAATATAAATTCACGCTAAGACATCAAGCATAGCAAGTCTCTTTGAATGGCATCTGTGGTAGTTTTGCTATACATTGAGAATAAAAGAAAGAAAACAGTTTAGTGTAAGCTCTACTATCTGTATGGTGACACCTTATCCAAAATTCATTCATTTTATAATTTAAAGAAGAGGATACATTAACGATCTAGTGAGCAAATAAAATATAGTGACAGCTAACAAAGACAAAACATCATCACCATAAAATTTTGAACATTGATTATGTTAATGTATATAGGTATATATGGCATATAAATTTGTATAAAAAGTAGGTATAAATTTGCACATAAATGCTATATATAGCATAATGATAATCTTATTTTATTTTTCCTATATATATTATGTTATATGTACATATATGTATATATGATAATATATGTAGTGGTGACATATTATGATAATATATGTAGTGGTGGCATGTGCTCATGCTAATAAAACGTTCAATGAACTATTACAATATAATTATGTGCTGTCCATCATTGAAGGGAAGAGAAATGTATCACTAACTTTGGGACTTCATCTTTACTATTGAATGAAAATCATTAAGGTTTTTGTGGAAATAGTAGCTAGTGAAAGGTACAAAGATTATTAAATGTTCATCAGGAAGAATACCCAAATTTGGAGCAGTTCGAGTAAGTATATTCAAAGTAAGAGCAACACTGACAATGAATAGTTCAACAGATTCTTTTTGGTTTACCACACCCTGCAGTTCTCAGGGTTAAGAGCTCAAGGATCGATCTGGCAGGCTTGGAGAACCATATTGAGAACTAGAGATAGAATCCAGGTTTGCCTGTGTTCAAGGGCAAGCACTCTACCTGCCATAATATCCTCCTGGCCCAAGAGTACATCAGATAATTGAAGCAGCTATATATACCGAAAATAGTTTCTTTTGTTTAGACGTTTAATTGCCTGAGAAGCGTATTTCATTTGTGTAGCCCAAAAATATATTGCACAGATAATATTATATGCCAAGTAACTGAAATTAATTTTCTCTTTTTTACTCAAAGAGATGAATCTGTATTATTAGGTTCCCCATTAGTGAATTAAAATTGACTGAAATCTGTTTAGTCACTATGTAGCAGCATATTTTGGACTCATAAAGATGCTTTCAAATCACTTACTATCTCTTTCAAATTTGGTTATCAACTTATAGTGACTTATAGAGGTGACTAAAGAGTGTCCCACCTGCAGCAAGTTACTCATGTCTTATTTGATATGCCAAATACCAGTAACAATTATAGACCTCATTCCTATGACCTGATGGAATGATTTGAGGCGCTTTATGTTACTGGAGCTAGCAGATGTCCTTGGGCTACCCAAGCATATGACAGGATATATGGAGATGTTGCTGGTGCCCACTCGAGCAAATCGATGATCAACGGGAAGTCAAGTGGTACAAGTGAACTTATAGTGCTTTTTGAAATATTAAATTTATTGAAAATGACATCCAGGTCCTAAATTTCATTAATACATATTTTGATGAGACATATAAACCCGCCTTTTAAATAAGGAGCAGCATTATTAATAATCAAGTTGGTAAGCAGAGCACGATTTCCAAGCTTTTCTTTGGTTCTGTTTAACTTCATGATTAGCATTAAGAACACACATATTTTATTATACTCTACTGTTGGGACAAAAATAAATAAAATACCTTTGTTCAGTTGTTAATAGTCATTGAATAAATCTGAAATACCCACAAGGTTTTCTGAATGTCAGACATTTGCTATAAAAACTTTCTTAAAGGTTATTATGTGGTTTCTACATAAATAAATGTGTTGTGCAGATTCTTAAGTATACCTTAATTAAACCTGCACCTAAACTCCAATTATTTTCTCATATCATGTTTGGATTTGATTAACATCTATTCTAATCCTAAAAAGTAATTTCCAGATTCTGAGAAATTATTATGCTATAAATAAGAAATAACCATTTAAACTTCAACCTTCCCTTTTCAAAGCTTATGACAATCAGGTTTGATGGTATTACTACAGAAATGTCAGCTCAATTATTTTTAGAATAATTAGATTCATTATATACAGAACGTACATAGATATAAAATTCCATTTTTGGTTCTTAAGTACCTTCAATAGTAATCAAATCCAAAGTAAAAAGAGACTCACACCTGCTCCCCTTACTTTTCACACTCTTATAAAAGAAAAATTTACAACCCTCAGACCTAAATAATTATAAAATATCACATGGAAGTATTTTCCAACTCTCTGTTCATATATCCAGAAATCACTGAACTGAAATTACCTTTTATATTGTACAATTGAAAACATAGCCCATATAATGATTTTTTGGACAATGAACAAACAAAAATCTGTATTATTGATAAAAAATAAATTGAGACAGTACTCTGGGATTCTTATATAACCAACTCTGTTTCTCAGAACATGTTTATCAATCAACATTCATCTTATATAAACATTTAATGAGAGTTTTTTAATAAAAAATCATTTCTCTATGTAAGAAACTTCTATTTTTAAGAATTCCATATAGTTATTTAGATATATATTTTAAAAAATATGTACTAAATATAGTTTGAATAAAAATTAGTATTAACTCATGGAAAAAATTAATATGTATATCAATATGATCGCTATAGAATAAATGAGAAACACACTAACAGGTTAGAACTGTGTATGCCTACAAGTTATACAGAGAAAACCTTAGGAAATCCTCAAATGGTATAAGCCTAGACAATATTAAAAATAAATCAAATTAAAAAATCTCATGTGGTTACCACATTTTAGAGATAATTTTGAAATAAAAGTTTTTAGGCAATTTTCTTCTTTACATATTTGAAAATGATGATAATAAATTGAAGGTGGGATGTAATGTTAAATGTTTTACTTTACCATACAGAACCACTTTGAGTCTGTGTCATTAGAATGAGAAAATTTGTCAAAAAATTATTGAAGACTATTTATTTTTATCTAAAGAATACCAAACTTCATTAAAGTTTGGCATACTATAGTATTAGAATAGCAAATAAAATTAGAATTTTCAATAAATGCATAGGGCTGGAGCAATATTTTATTGGTAATGTAAAATATTTAACTATACTTTAAGCAAAGTAAAATCTTTAAGGTATTTGTTTAAGTAACGTAAAACCTTTAAGGAGTTTGCCTTTTGTATGTTTCCAACCTGGTTCCAATCGCTGGTACCATAGGTGGTCCTCCAAGATGATCTGGAGTGATCTCTGAAACAGAGTCACAAAAACTAAGAACATCCAAGCATGACCCCAAACAAAAATGATACAGAAAACAAACAGAAAATGAAACTAAATATTATTTGCATATTGATGTTGAAAATAAATAGACAAAGTTGTTACTTAACATTATGATGACCATTAATCAGTAAGCAGGTCTGTTGTTTGGTTTTAGAAGGATTTTTTAAATCTAGGGCTTAATAAACATGTTATCTTGTGCATCTCTTTTATTCATGATAAACCAGTTTTCCAACTTTAAGACCTGAAAAGATTTACATAATATTCCTTAGCATATTTCTTTAGAAAAATGTAATATTGTTGATAACATTGTTAAAATAGTATCAAGTAATCTAGCGAAGACATAGAGTTATTGCATCCCACCACCTGATAAGCCAGAATAAGGCATCGCTTTACAGCAATGGTGGGTGCAACTTAAAAATAAATAAATAAATAAATAAAAGAAAGGAAGGTAGATAGCGAGGTAGAAAGGAGTCCTAATACCCATATCAGCAGTTCAGGTGACCTTTCCTTGTTTTCTCCTCTCTTTTTTCATGCAAGGATTTGATCATTTTTGCCAAATCCTTCTTTGGTGGCAGGAACACTTAACAAGGCCTATTTCTTAGTTGTTTTGAATTCAGGGCCATGCTTAGGTTTTAGAATATTTGCTTCTAGAAGGCAATGGGTCTATACCCCAGACAGATCTTTTAGAAATGCCTGAGCTTAGTTTTAGAGATACCTGGTAGTGGTCAAATTTGGACAGCCATGAATAATAACCCAGGATGCAATAAACCTGCAATAGTGTATTGAGTGATACACTTAATGTCACGATGGTTATGATGCATAACACATACCATTTTTGTATTTCCACAATGTGAGCATGGACTAAAACCTTTATAACAAGAAATATTTCACCTCAACTTTGAGCCTTTATTTCTGCTACCTGGAGACAGAACACAAGTTTGCAGTCAGTAAGACACAAGTTCTTCATGCAAATGGGTAGAAATTTGTTCACAACGAGTCCACAGCACACTAGTAAGTGAATCAGAAATCATAATGACATAGCACACACAAAATAAGCATTACACCTCAGAAGTAAAGTAGCAAGCCATGCAAAATAGTAAAAGATTCAAATATTTGTCAAGCAACTTAACTAACTAGCAGCAAAGTTTCTGTGTTCTTGGTAACACAATGGAAGATCTTTTAAAGAATTAAACACAGTGTCAGGTTTATCGAAGAACCAACAGGGAACTAGAGCTATTGTGAGGTTTTGATCCTATCTTAGAGAAATAAGAGTGTAGAGCTTGAGGTAGAAGGCAGAAGCGGAGCTGAAGGATGCTCTGAATTGAGTGAGCTGGTCTAGGTGAGAAGCATGTTTCTCTAAAAAACAAAGTCTATTTTTACCTTTCCATTCACTATCTGGCCTTTCTTTTGCTGTATCACCACTTTTTTTTGCTTTTTTTTTTTTTTTTTTTGGGGGTGCTCACACCCAGCAATGCTCAGGGGTTCCGCCTGGCTCTGCACCTCGGGAATTACTCCTGGCAGTGCTTGGGGGACCATATGGGATGCCAGGGGGAACCTGGGCCCACACTGGCCGCCCGCATGGAAGGCAAACACCCTACCCGCTGGACTATCGCTCTGGCCCCAGTTATATCTTGTTTTAACTATTCTCTTCCTATTTCATCCTTAGTTGTTTGTTTTATCTATCTGAACTCCATATTAGAGTCCAGCTTTCTTTTGGTCTATGTACTTCTTACAACCTCTAACTCTACGTTGGTCTTTCCCCTTTCTCTATGTCCTAAGAGAGGTTCTCAAGTATTATATATTTAATGTTTAATCAAGTCCAGTTATGAACAAAGAGAGGAAGAGGTAACACTAAACCCTCAGATTTCCATTAAGATATTGAGGATAAGCAGTAGTTAAAGCATGCTACTTCAAAGTGTTAACAGAAATAGACATCATTCTGTAAGTATTCATAAACTAACACCAGCTCAGATTGCTTGACATATAATATTCCCTTCTCCACTGACTCACTAAAAATAGAAGTAATTCATGTTGTCATGGAGTAACTGGCCTTAGATCAATGAATACCTGAACTGGAGGTATTTTGTAACACGAACCCCTGGTCTGTATCAGTGAACAACTTTGGGAGTTGAAAACTTGTTATGCCTTTATCATGTAAATTTGAGTTGCGGGGAAATGCTGGGGTGCCCCACACAAAATCTGAGAGCTGTGGTCAGGGATCCCCTTCTGCTCCTCAAGGGATCAGCAGCCGGCTGCTGAAGAAAGATGTAAGAATCCAGCGGTTTCAAAATGCTTTATTTACTTAACAGTTTCTGGCATACAAATCAGGGATAAGAAAAATCTCCAACTTAGGGTTCCTGGTGGGCCGTGACCATGTGTAGGCCAATATGGCTGCCACCATGTGTTAAGGCCCCACAGGGAGGAGACAGCGAAGAGGCAAGAAGAGGAGTGCCAGCAGAAAGAGGGAAAAGAGAGTCAGAAAGGAAGCAGGCTAGTTTTTATATCCCTGCAACTCAGACCTGTCACTCCAATGAAATGCCATCAGGGTCAAATCCCCTGAGGTAATTTCAGGGACCTCACCTAAGCCCTCTGAGATGTTAATGTTGCTGAGCCAAGATCTGCCTTGGAAGTACCCTGCAGGGTAGAGTGGGGGAGTGGGACTGAGATGAACTGTATCTCAGAATATAAAGGCATGCATCTGTACTAAAGAATATGATATTGCCAGTTATATCTTTCTCCAAGCCTTCACAAGAGTCTTATCTTTACTTTTATGGTCTCTTGTATATCAGCCTCTGAGCTATCAGAGAGCCATGTTTGCTTGCTTGGAGCAAACAGCACTTCTCTCTGGTCTAATTATTTAGAGATCCAACATGGCCAGGAAAATATACCGTAAGATCTAGCTAGTCCCATGATGAATGTGGCAGCACGAGAGAATATTTATACCAGCCAGTATAGAATACATGATCAGATGAGCTGCCACATTCAAACTGTTCTCCTATCTACAAAGTCGCCTGCAGGAGGCAACTCCAGGCCAGATACAGAGGCTCTGGGCAGCAGTGTGCTGTAATACTGGAGAGAATTTTTTTTTAAATCTCATTTTCTACATAAAATTTTGTTGTTTCTATTACCTTAGTTTTGGGTATAATTTTGAGAATATTAAGAATTTCTTAAAATATTTTAAAGAATAAGTTGTTAAATGTAATTGTTTCCTTGACTAATTACAATTACAAATGGGATCTATTGAAAAGATAGAAAAGAAAACTCACTGTATTATCTTCCAGCTAAAACTCAGGGAGCACATGTTTTTTCATGATATCAAGATGACTTTTCAAATAAATCTCATTTTTTGTTTCTTTGAAGGTTAAGTAGATGGTGGTGAATTCAAACCAATGCTCAGAGCTGGAGGCCACTCAGCCAGAGTAGCAGAAGGTTCAGTGCTCCTTCATCTCTGGGATGTGCTACTGATAGACTCTGCGGAGCGGAGTACCACCACACTCACCCAACAATCCTTAGCTTTTCCAGGGCTGTATCAGGTGGTGCCAAGAGCAGAGAGTAGTGCTGTAGATTGAGTTCAAGCCCCCTCCTGGCAGTGCTCAGAGGACCATATGGCATGCAAGGGATTGAACCCTGGTCATCTGTGTGCTAGGCAAACACCATCTGCACTGTACTATTGCTCCGGCTCCACCCCTGGCCATGCTTGATGGTGGGATACTAGGGATCAAACCCAGGCTTGCAGATTGCAAGACAAACACCTACCCACTGTACTGCTACTCTGGTCCAGATGACTGTTAGTTTCTTTTCATTGATTTTGAGCCAATACAGGAATTTTTTATCTCTTTCTCTTCTTTCAAAGAAATGTGGTCAGTTCAAAGAGATAGCAGTAAGTTTCTCTGACATAATGCAGATTATTTTTATAAATTGCTTTCCTGATGTATACTTTTAATAAATGTGTATGGAAATGGAATTATATAAATGCAATCCTTACAAAAAACATTGAAAAATCACAGAATGTTTAAGTGCTTTATTATATGTGTATATATGTGATATAATTACATTCTTAGAGCTAATCAGAAGATTTGAAAGTCTAAATTACATTTAAAACTTCATAGTTGGTTTAGAAGATGTTTTACATGTTGTTATAACCTTGACTTCCCTCTTTTATTCTTTGATAAACATAGCTTGCATATTTGAAAACTCGTAATTTAAAATAATGAGGAAACAACTATTTACTTATTATTCATCAGTCTTACAATTAGCTGTTCCTATCTTAAAATGCCACTGGGATAATTTATATAATTGCAGATGGCTTGGAATACCATGTTGAAGAAGCAATAATTTTAATACAGAATGAGGAAATTGTGCATCACATTTGTAAAAGCACTCTTCATTTCAATTTGACAAAATAAGTATGATTTCTTTTTAGTTTTAGTTATGAAATAAAAATGCTATTACAAAATTTTAATGTTAGCACACTAAAATAATTTAAATGGCTGCAATAGTCAAGTATCTTTGCATATTTAACTGAAATTGATTTCTTCCAAGATTTCTTATCTTTTCACAGAATTTGATTGAACAAGCCTATTTTTGTGGTTACATAAAACCATGTGTGTTTTTTTGCCTGTTTTTTCCTTTCAAGTAACTTTAGAAGTCTTTATTTGTTTAGTCTTCTCACAGCTTTGCTGAGAAGGCTTAGGGTCTAAAAAAAATCTATAGCAATTTCCCTTTTGGGCTTTTATTTTGACTAAAAATGAGCAATCAAACTTATCAACTGGAAACAGTGTTTGGATTCAGTCAAATAGGCCAGTTCATTTTACTAGTTTTAAAGAGTTATACTGGGGAGTTCTGATTCCTTTCCAGAAACTGTTACCCCAGAATAACAGGAATCTTCAATTCCAACAAGAATGTTTGTATTTAGGACAGTGTCTAGGATGTTAAGGGCCTAGCAGCAGGGAACTTAGAAATGTCCTGTATTTTACAGATATTTTATTTTATAAAAATATTCATTAAAAATAATTATGCAGTTACGTGCCAGAGTGATAGCACAGTGGGTTGGGCATTTGCCTTGTGTGCGACCAACCTGGGTTTGATCCCCGGCATCCCATATGGTCCCCCGAGCATTGCCAGGAGTAATTCCTGATCAAAAAGCCAGGAATAATTACTGAGCATTGCTGAGTGTGACCCCCAAAAAAAAATTATGCAGTCAAAAAATCAGACTTTTTTTGTTTTCTGCATTTTTTAATCATTTTTGAAAATATCCTCTGTGGTATTATACTCTAACTTGAACTGAGTACATAGCCTGTAACCAGATATAAAGAATTAAATTCATTTTTCTCTTACTGTAACTGGGTTTCATAAAAAGAGTATCCTGATGAAATATAACTAACACCATGTGTTTCCTTTAAAAGAAAAGTCATTGAAAAAAATATCACAGAATCAGAAAGTATGCATTCACCACCCCTCAGGTTTTGCATTTAAGAAAGAAAGAATGTGAAGTCAATTCAACAAGCCAAAGCAACAAATTTTGTTTACAAGGGAAGTAAACTCAGAAAAGCTCCAGCGGCTGGGCTTCACGAGCAGTGCTGAAAGGTTCAGTGCTGGGTTGATTTTCAGATTACAAAAACTTGTCTATGGCCATACCACCCTGAACGCCGCCCCGATCTCGTCTGATCTCGGAAGCTAAGCAGGGTCGGGCCTGGTTAGTACTTGGATGGCAGATTACAAAAACTTTAGAGCATTCTATAGAAATTTCTAAGAATTCATGTTATTCTGAGGATATTTCCAGCCATTCTCCTGGTGGGTACCCAATGCTCAAAATTCAGTTTCTGACTACTTTTGGATCAGACAATATGCATGCAACATGACTTCTGCTTAGTGTATTTTTAGTGATAAACCAAGCAGGATGTCAGTTAAGGGCACAAGTCTCACAAATCTATCAAGAATCCAATAGATAATACTGTCTTTAAGTTTTTCTCTTAATGAGCAAGAAACCACGATCTTTCTCTATCCTTCACTGATCAGGTTTTTCCTTCCCATAAAAGTTGTTAGTATTACTGTTATAATCTCTTGGCAAATTTTCATTCTATTATTTGCCATGCTGAGGAGGGAACTCAGGGCCCCACAAATGCCAGGCAGTGCTTTCCAACTGAGTCGCATCCCCAGCCACTGTTATTGATATATTCTCTTGGGCCAACATCAATCCTTCCCATTATTATCTCTCTCTAACTACCGCCACAAAGAGATTTTTCATAGTAGTTTTTCATAGTAGATTTATTATAAACCTCATACTAGATTTATTATAAAAACAAATAAGACCAAATTCAAATTTTCTTTTTAGAGGAACGGGAGGTGTTCATCAAATAGATTATGTCCACTATTGACCAGAATTCTTTCCAATCAATTAGCCTAAATTTTCACTTTTGGAACAGACTGAAACTACAAACTACCTTAGGTTTTCTCTAGGTCTTAGTTGAGCTCACCGTGGATGATTTTTTTTAAAAATCAATTCTAATATGTATATATATATATATATATATATATATATAGAGAGAGAGAGAGAGAGAGAGAAAAGAGAGAAAGATTAGAATCATTTGTGCATTGTGGGTGGGTCTGTATGCAACATATTTTAATTATTTTTGAGACAAGAGACATTTAGTAAAAGAATCATGAAATGACTTTTCAAATGTGCCATAATAACATACAGTTTTCAGGAAACCCGATTTTAGAGCATATTGACTATCATATTGTGTTGGCAAACACTGATGCTGAACTATGCGTGCAGCTGCATTTTTCAACAATATCAGGGAGCAGGAACGAATCCCCTTCTGTCCCAAGGGGACGGGTTGGCAGCTGGCAAACAGATGAAAACTCAGGAATCCAGCACAGTTTCTAAACAGCTTTACTCACAAACTTTCTAGTAGCACAATCCATGGTCAGGAAAACTCCAAACTTCCAATTCCTAGCCTGACCCGGGCCACATGCTTGGACCGAGATTCTCAGCCAGGATGGCTGCTGAACCCTGAACCATATATCCAGTCAGAGGTCAGACCCAATCAGGAAGAAAATGCAGGAGGTAGGGAGACAAGAGGCAAAGAGAGAGAGAGAGAGCCAGTGGAAGAGACACTTCTTATACCCCTTTAGCCCCCAGCCCAGTCCACAAGAATGGGTCTCAGGCCCAAAGTCATCACTTCCAGAAGCCTGAAGCTGCCCAGGAATTTCAAATCTAAATGTTTGAGTCCGGATCACTTTCAGCTTTCTTGCAGCATTTGTAGAGATAGGAGTCAGGACACCTGAGATTAAAAGCAACTCAGGATTAAAATATGAGAAGGGTGAATAACTATACCATGAAAAGTCTACAGCCATACATATATATATATATATGTATATATATATATATATATATATATTTATATATACATACATATATACACATATATATTTATATATCACTTCACTTGTCTTCCCATTCATCATCAAGCATGTGGTAGTGGAATTTGAACTGTTGTTGATTCCATGCAAGGCAAGTAACTTTTTTTTTTTTTGTGTCACAACTGGCGATGCTCAGGGGTTCCTCCGGGTTCTGCACTCAGGAATTACTCCTGGTGGTTCTCGGGGGAACACATGGGATGACGGGATCGAACAGGCCTGCATGGGTCGGACGCATATAAGGCAAACGCCCTACCGGCTGGACTATAGCTCCAGCCCCCAAGGCAAGTAACGTTATCTCTATATATCTCCAGTATCCAAAATTCTGCTATATAAATAAGTAATAGTGTTTTTACATTTTCAACATACTTAATTGAAAGAAAAAACAAATTAAGAATACAGTAGAAGCTATTTAGAAAGCTATTTTCTAAGCACTAAAAATAAATGGAAAAAAATAGATCCCTAGGCTGGAAACATAGTACAGTGAGTAGGGCACTTGCTTGTATGTAAGTGTGAGCACTTGCTTGTATGTAAGTGTGAGCTCCTGGGTGTGAGCTCCAGCATCCCGCCGTGCTCCCCCCCAAGTTCTATCAGGAGCAGTTCCTGAATATAGAGCCAGCACTTATCCCTGAGCATCACTGGATGTACACCCCCCCAAAAGATAGATTTCTAGGAAGATCCTAATTGAGTGGACAATAAATATTTTAAAAAAATAACACCTGTGCTATTTCATTTTTATTATTTATTTTATATTAAATAATAGAGGGCTTTTTAATATTTAGTATTTACAGAATATATGGTCAGATAAGACCCATTCTTGTGGACTGGGCTGGGGGCTAAAGGGGTATAAATAGTGTCTCTTCCACTGGCCTCTCTCTCTCTCTCTGACTCTTGTCTCCCTACCTCCTGCATTTTCTTCCTGTTTGGGTCTGACCTCTGACTGGATATATGGTTTAGGGTTCAGCAGCCATCTTGGCTGAGAATCTTGGTCCAAGCATGTGGCCCGGGTCAGGCTAGGAATTGGAAGTTTGGAGTTTTCCTGATCATTGATTGTACTACTAGAAAGTTTGTGAGTAAAGCTTTTTAGAAACTGTAAACTGCCACATTCAGACTAGCCCCCCTATCTATGAAGTGACCTTCTGGAGGCAATCCAGTGCAGATGCAGAGGCCTAGGCTTTTAGGTGTTCTGCAACAAATTTTTCTAGGAGAAACATCAAAATTACAGTATTGAGACATAGATAAATTTCAATGGATAACTTCTAAGTCACAACTAAGATAATTTTTAACATATATGTCAGAAGTTTAGAAACAGTGTAAATTTTTAAAACTCCTGCAATAAAAACAAAAAAAGTTAATGGCAATGAAGAAAAATACACAGTGACAGTGATTTGTTTCAAATTTGATCACTTGATCACTTGATCACTTGAATCCCGTTATTCATCGATATGTTCCAGCGGGCGCCAGTAACATTACCATTGGACCCTATCACGTGCCAATGTAGCCCAATGGCATCTGGTTGATTCAGGAATATGAAGAGCCTCAAACCGTTCCTTCAGGGTCTTTACAAAGAAGTCTGACCATCTTGTAGGTGGGCGGCCACGTGATCTTTTGATATCCTGTGGGATCCAGTCGGTAATGGCTCTAGTCCAGCGGTTGTTTCCAAATCGCATTACATGTCCAGCCCACCTGATTGTCGATGCCTTGGCAAACGAGACAGCATCCCTGATTCTGGAATAGCGACGGAGGTCAGAACTCCCGGATTCCTTCTCTCACTTGAGTAAGGCGTGATATTCCAAGCATAGCTCTTTCAATTCCTCTTTGGGAGACCCGAATAGCATTCTCATCCTGCTTTTGTAGGGCCCAGGTCTCTGAGGCATATGTTAATGCAGGGAGAACGGTGGAGTTAAAGAGAGGCCGGAGGTTCTTTGTCCTTTAAGCTATTTCTTCGATGCCTTTGAAGGCATTCCATGCCACTCTCTTCCTTTTGCACAGCTCAGGTTTTAGGTCGTTCATCATGTTGATTTCTCGACCTAGGTACACATAACTGCTGCATTCAGAGATGTTTGTCCATTGAGAGTGAATGGGGCCACTGGAATTAGTTCATTTTTCATGAACATAGTTTTCTTCAGATTCAGCTGTAGACCTATCTATCCACATTCTCGGTCAAAGTCAGCCAGCATTTGTGCCGCTTGGCTAATGTTTGGTGTTATTAGAACGATGTCATCAGCGAAGCGGGAGATGGTGTAGTTGCCGACCATCTATCTTCACTCCCATTCCTTCCCATTCTAATTGTTGCATGATGTTCTCGAGTGTGGCACTGAAGAGTTTGGTGAAATGGTATCACCCTGTCGAACCCCTCTTTTCACATTAATGATCACTTCTTTATAGAATGGTGAGATCCTGGTGGTGAATCCGTAATACAGCTCACGAAGGATCTTGATGTATTGGGTTTGAACACCCTGTTTGGCTAGGGCTTCGATGACTGCTTCAGTCTCCACAGAATCAAAGGCTTTCTGTAAATCAATGAACGTGAGACAGAGCGGCATCTTGTACTCCCTACAAACCTCAATGAGCTTGGTTACCGTGTGGATATGGTCGATTGTGCTGAATCCTTTCCGGAAGCCTGCTTGCTCGCATGGTTGTCCTTCATCTAGTGTTCTGCTAATCCTGTTCAGGATGACTCGTGTAAACAGCTTGGAGATGACAGACAACAGGCAGATGGGGCGGTAGTTGCCATTGTCGTGAATCTCCCTTCTTGAACAGTAGAACTGTCCTGCTGGTTTTCCATTGGGGAGGGCACCTTGCATTCGGACAGGTAGCATGTGAAGAGCCGAGCTAGTGTATTGATGAGTACCAACGGCAGATTCTTCAGGTGTTCGGGTCTGACTTTGTCTGGGCCTGGTGCTGTTCCCTTCTTTACCGACGAGATGGCATGTCGGATTTCAGAAGGGAGAAAGTTGGGTATGACATATCCATCCTGTGGAATTTGGTATGTGGGCAGGTGGATGTGGCTATCAAAGAGATTTGAGTAGAAGTCATGGATAATCTTCTCCATTGCCTTTCTGGAAGATGTGATAGATCCATCTGGGCGTCGGAGGGCAGTCATCTTGGTCTTACAGTTGGCAAAGGACAGGCGGGCAGTGCGAATGCTTTTCCTGGCTTCTGCTGCATCTTCCAGTATTTCTGCTCTTCTGTCTTTGAGGTCTTCTTTTATCGCTTCTCTGCACTGTTTAGCAAGCTTGGATGTTAGCATTTGGTCGCCTGAGGCTCGCGCGCTTGCCACGTTGGCGAATGAGCCCGAGAGTTTCTGAAGACAGGCATCCTTTTGTGTCTTTTCTCTCTCTCAGCATTCTTCGCACAATAATGGAGGTGCTGAACCAGTCGGTTGTATTCTTCATCGATGTCGTCCAATGATGGTATCTTCCCATGTTGCTGCAATGGCGCCAAAGAGTTCCCAGTTGGTGGTCGTTCTGGGAGTTCTCTTCTTAAACTTTGCAGCCTTTTCTCCCCGCTATGGGAAGTAGAATTTTGCACGAAGGAGACGGTGGTCTGATCCTGTTTGGAATTTTGGGACGACAGCTACATCGGTCAGACAAAACCGTCGATTGAAGATGATGTGGTCTATTTCATTGTGGAACTGTCCACCAGGGAGATTCCCATGTCCAACGTTTCGCTTCAGCTTTCTGGAACTGTGAGTTCCCATGAATGGTCTTGGTGGACATGATGAACTCAGATAGTCTCTCACCCTGTTCGTTCCATTCTAGGCCATGGGTCCCGATGTGGAATTCTTCAGCCGATCTTCTTGGTCCTATCTTGGCATTAAAATCACCGACTATGATCTTGTAGAAGGTGTGATCTTTTTTTTATAGAACTCCTCCAATTCCATGTAGAATTTCTCAATTTCATCTTCTTTGTATGTGGATGTTGGTGCGTAGACAATGAAGATAGAAATTGCTGACCATGGGCCACATCTCTTCAAGTGTAATCGCCCTATTCGGTTTGTAAGGCATTCAAATGAATCAATGTTTACGGCCATGTTCGTGTTGACAAGGACACCAACGCCACTGATGCCTCTTTCATCGCATGTTCCGAGGAACAATTCTTCTCTGGTGTCAAATACAGCATGATGCAACTGACGCCTCCTCGTCTCAGTCAGACCAATGATGTCGTACTTGATCTTTTTTGCTTGCAGCATCAGGTCCTCAATATATGCTTCCGATGCCAGTGTACGTGCATTGAAAGCACAGACAGTCATTTTAGTCCTTCTTCGTTTTGGCAGCCTAGGATGGCCATGAAATTTTGTCTGGCACTGCTTGTTTGCCTTTCTTACTGCTGCCATATTAAGGGCTCTTTCGGGGTCAGGAAAATAAACATTTCTGTTACTGGATTTGGCATATCGAACACGCATCGGACAGCTTGCCAGGCTCTGCCATGCGGGCGCTATATTCTCATTAATTTGTGGGACTCCTCTCAGAGGGGTGGGTTGAATATTTACTGGTAATTTTGAGGTAAATCGCGCGGTCGCACAGCGGCCGCGCGCAACGGGAAAGCTGGTTTCTGCTCTGCCGGGTGTACCTGTGTCTTAGGCTCAAGCATTCCTGTGCTTGAAATACTCTCCTCTGAAGGGCGGGTCTCTGCGTGGTGGGTCCCTTGTAGGCTGGGTTTCTGACAAGCCAGGCCGGAGACTGGATTAATCTGGGGGCTGGAGACTGGATTAGTCTGCTGGGTGGAGATCTTACCTGCTGCAGAGTGTGGATTGTGAAGATGGCTGCCAGCAAGGTGTGTGGGGTTACTCTGGGCTCCTCTGAGGCTCCATCAGGATGGTGGACTCAGGTCGGAAGTTGCTCTCGTGGTCCATGGAATGCAGGGGGGTTCAACGGGGGAAAGCTGGTTTCTGCTCTGCCGGGTGTACCTGCTGCAGAATGTGCCTGTTTGTTTCAAATTTAGAAGACTAAATTTTCCTGAGCTTTTTCCTCAATCCGGCCCAGGTATGCTGGTCCAGAGTCTCTCAGACATGGGGCAGAGCTGTTCCTTGCTCTCCCTGTGCACAGCCATTCATGAGGCGGTCGGGAGGCATGGCGGGTTCTAGCCCTGGCCCACCACCTCGGCAGAGCCTCACAATAAGCCAGACCACCACCCTCAGTCCACGGGCGCCACAATTTTCCACATTTGGACTTCCCCCTCTCGTCAGAACTTCACCCAGCAGACCAGCCCATCACAGCCCAGATCATCGACACCCACCCTGCAGCAGCTTTTTCCTCAATCCGGCCCAGGTATGCTGGCCCAGAGTCTCTCAGACATGGGGCAGAGCTGTTCCTTGCTCTCCCTGTGCACAGACGTTCATGAGGCAGTCGGGAGGCATGGTGGGTTCTGGCCCACCACCTCGGCAGAGCCTCACAACAAGCTAGACCACCCCTCCCCTCACTCCACGGGCACCACCATTTTCCACATTTGGACTTCCCTCTCATCAGAACTCCACGCAGCAGACCAGCCCATCACAGCCCGGCTCGCATGGCCGCCTTGCAGCCGCTTGGATCATCAATAATGCTTTATTTGGAGGTGTTTAAAAGAGTTTGCCTCCCGCTCGGCAAGCCTGGCAAGCTTCTCGTGTTGTATTTGATATGCCAAATTCCAGTGACAATTACAGTAGGTCATTCCCATGACCAAATATAATGGTTTGAGGCTCTTTATGTTCCTGTAGCAAGTCGATGCCCCTGGCTCTACTGGCATGAGACAGGACATATGGAGATTTTACTGGTGCCCGCTCTAGCAAACAGATGATCAACGGGAAGATAGTGATCGTGATTCTGTACTGGCTGGTATAAATATTCTCTCATGCTACCACAAGCATCATGGGACTAGTTAGATCTTACCAGCATATTTGCCTGGCCATGTTGGATCTCTAAGTAATTAGACCAGAGAGAAATGCTGTTTGCCTCCAAGCAAGCAAGCATGGCTCCCCTGATAACTCAAAGGCAACTAAAACACAAAACTACCATGAAGTAGATGAGACTCTTGTGAAGGCTTGGAGAAATATTTAACTGGCATTAGTATTAGTCTTTGGTACAGAGACATGCCATCACAGAAACCCCCTTCTCTACCCTATAAACACAATTCCAGGCAGATCTTGGCTTAAGATATTAGGTGAGGTGCTGGGAGAAATTACCTGAGGGCATTTGATCCTTCCTGCCAGGGAAGTTACATTTAGCTTATAGCTTCTCCCAGCTCTGCTAGGAGGCTTTTAATTATCTTTGGGTCCTTGTAAACAGCCAGTTGGTTTCCTGAAGTTGCTACATTTCTATAGAGATATTTTCCTGTTTTCATCTCTAGATAGCCCAGCCCAGAATGGACTGGGCTGGGGGTGTTTGGGCGGATTTTCTAGCTGTAAAATAAGCTGCAAGAAAAAAGCAGCTCTCTCTTTCTTTTTTTTCCCCTTTTTGCCATTTCGGCTTCCCTTGGCCTTTTGCTTCTCCATCCTCTCCATTCTCTGTTGGGCCTCAATATGTGGTGGCAGCCATCTTGGCCTACACCTGGCTGGGGGCCTAGCTGGGAACCCAGAGTCTGGAGGTTTTCCCTGCTCTTGGATTGTATATTGGATCCTGTGATAGTAAAGCCCTTTTAAAACTGCATAGGATTCCTGAGTCTTCATCCATTCCCTGCCGGCCCGGAGGTAGAAGGGAACTTGCTTCCCGGCACTGTTGGGGACCCCGGCAGTGCTCCCCGACAAAAAATTAATTTCTGAAGTTTTTATTTTTTTTATCATTTCTACTCTTTTATTTTATGAGTTTCAATATTTCAAATTAAGATAGTTTACTGTGATTTTTTCTTAATGCTGATATAAAAGATTTTCTCGGGGCAGTGCCACTTTGCTAACCCACAAAGCTGTTTCTGTGAGTAGGCTGTGCTCTGCTGATTGTACTGTAGCACTGTTCATGATTAATTATCATTTCTACAGTAGTAAATGAATGTCTTGCTTTTCACTATCTTTGGAAATTGACATATTGTGAATATTTGATTTTGCTGTATTACTCTTAATATATGCTAATACATGCTTGCAATGTGATAGACTTGCATAGTGATTAAGGAGGTTAAGAATCTCCGTGATTAAATTCTTTTCTTCTGTAATAATATGGTGACATAGAAACTAGTCTCTTATTGATAATGATGCCATAACAATCATCTAAAATTTGAAAAAAAAAGTCATTGCTTTCCACTTTATGATGTTAGAATTTGATGTTTTTCTATATTTTTAATATATAGGGAGTTCTAGAAATGCTGAGGTTTATTTTTCAATTGAAGTTAAGTGTAATAAAAGTTCATGGCACACTGAAAATTTCTATTTGTCAATACCCCTAGAACAAAGCACTCTTAGTACTATGATAAATATGCTTCATCTAAGAATGTTAAATATATAAATATACATTATATTTTCATAAATTACATATTTCACAAGCAGATTCCGTTGGTCTACACTGGCGCATGATAGGGTCAAATGGAAATGTTACTGGCGCCCACTCGAGAAAATCAGTGAATAATGGGATGTCAAGTGATCAAGTGATACATATTAAAACATATAATAAATGATATACACTCTATTGAACATATCACATATGTACACATAATTAACATGCTTTATGTATATACATAAGAGGCATGTACAATTTAACATAGTGGGTTATCAGAACTCATTAACAGTACGCTATTATATAGAACAACTAAAATATAATGCACAAACATACTTATATGGATTCCATTTCCTCTGTTGAGGTTAGCTAAGACAGAGAAGGAAACAGTGTGCTAATAATTGTCGGAAATAATAATACCAGTCTAGAACTGAGTATTAAGTGTAGTCAAAGGGATACACACGAAGACCTCTAAATGTATGTATTGCAATCCACAAGGTGTAAGATAAGGAAGAGAGAGAGAGGGAGAGAGATAAAGAAAGAGAAAGAGGGAGAGAAGAAATAAAGAAACTGCCATAGAGGCAGGCTAGTGGAGGGGTAGGGAATTGGGGTGGAAATTGGGCACTGGTGGAGGGATGGGTGATGGAACACTGTATGACTGAAACCCAAACATGACCATCTTTATAACTGTATATCTCACGAAGGTATAATAAAATATTTTAAAATTTAAAAAAAATCAGTATAACATAATCTCTATGTCTGATCAGAGTGTAAGGATAAGACATGGCATAACTTCTCTCCCACTTCTGTCAAAACAAAAATAGCAATAATCTGGAATTCGAATGATTTTTCAGTGTTATCACAGATTTTGGCCTCTTCTCCTACTAGAATTAAAGGAAAATATGATTCTATTTCTCACTGGAATGGTAAAGTCCAAAAACATTTGCTATTTTAAAGTTTACTGCAGTTGTGAATGCAAAATGACCCTGTGACTTTGGAAGATATATTGGTGATTTCTTTAAAAGTGGATCATAGAATATTTCATGTCTATAACTCAAAAATCAATAACTTTATATATTATGGATCTTTAGTTAAATAAAAATTTAATTAAAAAACAACAAACACTTGTCATAAGATCCAGCAAATTTAAACCAGAACTGTGAATTTAAATATAAAGTCCACCAAAAAAATTGTTTTCACAGATGTTTATAGAATCTTTATTCATAATTTTCAGAACTTGAAAGCAGTCAATATGTTCTTCACAAGTGAATAGCAAACAAATCATGGTACACGTTCAGATAAAAGAATATTATTCAACACTGAGAAGATGTGAGTTTTTAAGTAATGAGAATACGTGGAGAACTTTAAGTATATAGAGCTAAGTAAAAGAAGAAAATCTGAAGTCTGAATGCTATTTAATTCCAATTATATGGCAGTCTGGAGAAAGTAAATCATGGAAAATGTAGTCGGTTATAGAGACTTCTCTAGCAGTGCTCAGGCTCCCAATGATCACTCTTAGACACAGGGTCCAGCAGTTCAATGCAAAGACCAGACGGTGCAATGCTGGTGCTCAGATTCTGTGGTACTGGGGTATCCCAGTGACCAGCTGGTGTCAGGAGAATATTGGGCCTTACTCAGAGGTGCTCATCCCTGCAGGTTGCACATTGCAGTGTTCAAGGCCAAGGGCACCTTTCCAGTGCTGGGAATAGAATTGGGTCAGGTGCATACAGCATGAGCCCCAAACAACTGACCTCTAATCCATTCATTGTAGAGGAAACAAAACCTACTCAGAGACGCACTGGGACTTGCTCAAGAGCAGATACATGAACAGAAAGTTCTTAAATAGAAATGTTTACAAGTTTACTCTTTTTGTCATTGTTCCCATTAAATCTTAAGGCATAAAATTGGTAAAGGTATTTCCTATTGATATTCAAATTTTGTTATGCTTCTAGGTCACTACTTGTATAACATTCATTTCAATACTGTCCTGATTTTGTTGCTTCTGGAGCTTAAAATGAATTTAATTTGATTTCATTCCTTATGTTGGGCTATATTTTTACAATCATCTTTCAGTAACCTGAATATTTTTAAATCCAAAATGAATATCCAAAATGAATAACGTGTTTTCAAAGTGGATCCATAATATGCAAATATTTTATCTGTCCTGGAATCTTATCTTACGTTGTGAATATTTCTGCAATCTAAAAAAATAAAAAGTGGTGGAAAATTGCAAAAATTATTTATTTTTAAGCTTGAATTGTGATTTGACACCATGATGTAGCACTTAACCAAAATATAAACTGCTTATTTAAATCTAAGACTTAGTGTATTATTTGAGTTCAGATAGTGGCTATAAACATTAAAAATTACCTTCTTTTTCGTAAATGGTATTTCTTTGTATGGAGTAAGAAAGTGTTATTTTTGACCATTCATATCACAGAGAAAATTATGTAATAGGCTACAGTGAGATGGTACATCAGGTAGGGAGTTTGCTTTGCACACAGCTGACCAAGGTTTGATCCCCAGCACCACATGTATTCCTTGAGCCCACCAAATGTGATCCCTGAACATAGACGTGGCCACAAAATTACAAAAGTGTTTAAAAATTACAATAACATGCAATACTATATTATATCATTATCAGTTTCCCTTTATTTTTATTATAACACGGTGAGATATACAATTATAAGGATGTTCATACTGCTGCCGTGATAAGGGCTCTTTCAGGGTCAGGAAAATAAACATTTCTGTTACTGGATTTGGCATATCGAACACGCATCAGACATCTTGTCAGGCTCTGCCATCGCGCGGCGCTATATTCTCATTACTTTGTTTCATTGCCATTGGGCTACATTGGCACGTGATAGGGTCCAATGGAAATGTTACTGGCGCCCGCTCCAGCAAATCGATGAATAACGGGATTCAAGTGATCAAGTGATCAAGGATGTTCATAATTGGGTCTCTGTCATATAGTGTTCCAGCACCTATCCCCTCCACCAGTGCCCCATTTCCATCACCAATATCCAAACACTCCCTCCCAACCAACCCCACACCCTGCCCCTATAGCAGGCACCTCTTTTCTTTCTCTTTATCTCTCTCTGGCTCTGTCCCTGTATTTCTCTCTCTCTTCTATTACACTTTGTGGCTAGCCCTACAGACATTACCAGTTTATGATGTCTCTTTGTATATATTCACTAGTGAGTACTAGCGTGACATTATAATTCCCCATCAACCTCCCCAGTTTGTTGCTATTAGAATGATCATTACAGTGTATAAATGAGAAAGATTCTGGGAAGGAACCAGTCCTGACCTCTGTTATTGTCTGTCTGTTGTGCAGCTACATGCCAGTGCAGCTGTGGGTGTGGAGTGTCTCTCGTCCAGTGCTTCTGGCTGTGGACGCTGTGAGCCGACATAGAGGTGGAGGAATGGGGGGGGAGGAGCCCAAATCTCCATTCCAAATTCAGCCAGTATGGCCCCCTGCATGTGTCTGCATACCCTAGGAGCTATGTTGAACTCGGCCAGGGGCTGAGCCATTTACCACCCTCCAAAACTCCATGGGCTGCTGCACGTGGGGAGGAGCTGCGCAGCTGTGGTTCTGGTGTCTAATATGTTATATTATTGGATTTAAATATTATTTATATTAAACATTTAATTTAATAGTGAATTTAATATACAAATAATATTTATATTAAATAATGCATTTAAGCCTTAGCACAAATATAATCAGGTTCCAAATTTGTGTAAGTATTTTCTTGCTCAATGACCAATCAAAAGACTAGATTGAATTAATTTTTGTTTTGCTTCATTGCTCTGTTATTGTTACCCTTTCTTGTCTTTTATATACTGACTTTTGTCAATGCTCTTATACATTATATTTATGCTATTTACTATTTTGATTTTCTAGTTTGGATGAAAATGTTTTGCGTTTGCTTGTTTTCCCTGATTATATCATTATTCGTAAGGGAAAATAATAATAAAAGGCAGGCTACTGTGTCCTTCACAGTATTTCCCATTAGGAAATAACACTATGTTCAATTATGTTATGACTGTTTAAATATATATTGAATTTTATATATTTAATCATATTTATATTATATTCAATACAAATTAATAACAATTATATTTATATTAAACAACAAATTATTAATTGGATTCTAAATTATCATCCAATTAATAACAAATTAATTGGACCATTGTGAATTACAAAAATAAGAAATTGTTATCAATTAATAACACTCAATTGGATCATTGTGAATTGCAAATTTATTCCTGATTTAACCCTTGAGCTTCAGGTGGACAGTGTTCCAACACCAGTCCCTTCACCAGACCCCATTACCCTTTACCAATTTCTCTCCCAGACTCTGGATTGCCTCTATGACAGGCACTGTTTTACTTTTTCTTTTTTTTTACTTTAAATAAAGTTTATTTATTTATTTGAGCCATCCTGGTGTGGTTCTTTCCCTGCGGCAGCTCTGTTCCCTCTTCCTTCACTCCAGGGTGCCCCTAAGCAGATAGAGCAGGTGCTCATGACCCCCCCCACCTTTGGCAGCCTTAGGGTGGGGTGGGGGTTGTGGGGAGAAGGTATGCAGCCCCAAAGGAACCAGCAGCTCTACTCCAAGAGGCCACTGCATCCAAAAGTCCTTTAATCTTTGGTCACAGCGTAAAGAGCTCTTGGTTTCATCCCAGAAGCTCTCTTTGAAATGGCCAGACTGTTTTACTTTTCCTTCTTTCCTGTATGCACGCCCCCACACACAATTATTGTCACTGCGGTTTGCAGTACTGTTACTGATAGGTAACACACACATTGCTTTGCCTCCTTCAGCAGATACCTGGTCAGTAAACACTGGACTCTATCATTGTCATAGTGGCTCCTTCCTGACATGCCCTGCTCCCCCCAACTCCTGCCACACTTCACTCCCAGTGGCAATCTGTATTCTTATCTATTTATATTCTTATAACTTATTTCTTGTCCCCCAAACGTATTCCCCCAAATTTACATGTTAAATATAGATTTCATGTAACATTAGCTCTGAAACATTTTTTCATAAGTAACAGTAGCTCTTAAATACGTTATTCATGACTTGTTAAGCAGACATCTTGTATTTAAGAAAACTCGTTTTTTGAGATTTCACAGATTCTAAACTTCCTTTAATTGCCTTCCTTTTACATTTAGTTTTTTTAGTCCCTACTATACTTATTTGTATTTCCTAATCATGCAAAAATTTGCACCTGTCAAAAAATAAAGAAGTATGTTTTTAAGAAATGTCCTAATGAGTCACACTGGTATACTGGGATAATGTAAGGGCCAGGTTTTTGTTTTTTTTGTTTTTGTTGGTTGTTTTTTGTGTGGATTGACACTCTAATAACTTGTCAACAATTAAATTCTCAACCTGAGCTTGAGTAGGAATAGTTTTCTCTGCACACCTAATTGTCAGTTTTCAGCTGTGTGACTGATGCCCTGACAGTATCAGGTACGGAACCAGTCCAGAGGCTCTGACTTCCCTTAAGACTCTCTTCAAACTATCACCAAGCACTGCCGTGTGGCAAGCTCAGCCAACCCTTCTCTCTGCTCCTCTAACTCTATCCTGCCAGGCTCTCTGCTCCTCCAACTCTGTCCTGCCAGCTAGGTTGAGAACCCAGTCTCAACTGACAACTCAACTGATTCTCTCAACTGTGTATCTCTTATTTAGGACACAATGAGTTTAAATCTTAAAGTAGCCCTAACCCTAACACCTAATAATGTTTTGTTTGGTTTTAGATTTTGGTAAATACCTAGTGCTGTTCAGAGCTTACCCTGATTCTGTGCTCTGGGATATTCCAGGTGCAGCTCATTGGACCATATGTGGCTCTGGGCATCCTGGGCTGACTGAGTGTAAGGCAAACGCCCTACCTGTTCCAGCACCAAATCATGAAATTTCAAAGAGACTGATAATTATTATTGTACTTGAGTCAAATTAATTAAAGTGCTTTCATTCTTTGTGTATAACAATAGACCACTTGTTTCATTGCAATCTTTTTTTATGATAAAGCAAAATGTTATTTATTGTATACTCCAGTGTGGTACAGACACTCATGCTGCTATCTCCAGAACAAGAAGACTTATGAAAGAGACTATCAGTGAAATTCTTATGATGTTTAAATGTTCATCTCTTTAAATGTTTATATTTTTTTTCCTGACCTGGGGTTATTCCTCCTATTTTTTAAGCAACCCACAATTTAATTTTATCAAGAAATTATATTTACTAGTATTAACCTATAGTTAAGTTATTAATATTTTAAGTAATTTTTTTTTGGTTTTTTGAGTCGCTCCCAACAATACTCGTGGTTACTCCTGACTCTGCATTCAGGAATTACTCCTGGCAGTTTTGCGGGAACCATATGGGATGCTGGGGATAGAACCCGGGTTGACTGCATGCAAGGCAAACACCCTACCCTCTAGACTATCACTCTGGCCCCTGGCCGAATCCAACATAGCTCCAAGGGTTCACTCACTTGTGCATGGAGGGCCATGATGATCAAACTTGGAGCGGGGATTTGGGTTCCTCCTCCCATTCCTCCACCTCCATGTCGGAAGGCATGGCTATGAGCTCCAACCATCACAGCCAGCAACCTAAAGTGTATCACCTACATGGCAGAGCCTGGCAAGCTGCCCACGTTGTATTTGGTATGCCAAAAACCAGTAACTATTATAGACCTTATTATAGCCTGAAGGAATGGTTTGAGGCTCTTCATGTTCCTGGAGCAAGCAGATATCCTTGGGTTACACTTGCTTGTGATAGGACATATTGAGATGTTACTGATGCCCCCTTGAGCAAATTGGTGAACAACGGGAAGAAAAGTGATACAAGTGAAGTGATACAAGAAGAAAACAATAACGTAAGCTATGTGCTAATAATAGTATAATATGTGCTCTCATCCATTATCTTCTTCACTATTGTTGGAGGACAGGTTTAGCTATTCTGGGAGTTTTTTTGTTTTGCCCACTCCCAGCTTAATCTACTTAAGTCAAGGTTCATGCTAATGAGACCTCTCTTCTATGTAAACACTGCTAGAGGGTGTGGCAGTTACAGAAGTCACCTTGATTGAATAACTTCTGACTTATACATCTACTAAGACTTCTTTGTTTTCTAGATTGGGCACAGCTCCTCTTTATACCCACTGCACCCAGCGTGGGACAGTTAGAATTTACCAGGAGACTACCACCCTGGCTACGTTGAGACTATAGGAAGACTATAGGAAGGATCATACTAGTTTGCTCTAAGCAGGCGAGTGTGACCCTTTCAGTACATGAGAACAAGATACTCAGAATCACCATGGTGCAGATAATAATAAGGACCTTGTGGGTACCATCTAGATTACATGAAGCTCATGAAGTTAAGATGTATTACTTTATATCAGCCCCTCTCTCTCTCCAGTGTTTTACATGAGAGATAATCTTGGTAGAAAGGATTAGACCTTGGCATAACCTTTGTTTATACCTGCAATAGGGTGTGGCACTACACTCTGTTTAGAGTTCTTTGTTGACATGACCCTCCCGATTGGATTACTTTGGTGTATATAAGGGGCTGACTTGAAGCCCCTTCACCTTTTACCTTTTGGGCCTTTTGCTTTTGGCTTTTGGCTTTTTGCTCTTGGGCCTTTTGCTCCTTCTGGGTAGCACTCTGCTCGGGTGAGATCCTCTCTCTTTGGTGGGAGACTTAGGCTCTCTTGGTATGGTCTAAGTTCGGACCAGAGCTAAAGTTTGTTCATTAAATTGGAGTGCTGTGGAAGAGCTTTTGTACTATTAAAAGCCATTTTTTGGAACTGCACTGGACTCGTGAGTTTTCTTCTGTTCTCCCGGCGTCCTCGGAGGTAGAAGAGAACCTCTGTCCTGACACTGTCAGGGACCCGGCACCATTCCTCGACATACTATGACATAGAACAATAAACTGATTCACAGATACTATGATTCCTGTTTCCAACAATAGCACCATGAGTATTTTTCATGGGCTCTATTGGTACTTGAGAGTTCATAAAATTAACTTTTTTTTCTCTAGACATATGATTTACTGCAAGCAAATGCAAAATATCTGTTAATTGTGGTTCAGTTAACTTAATGGTTTCTCCCATGCTGCCTTGTTTTTTAGGTTTTAAGTTCAGATACCTAAGTTCAAATATAACTAAAATAATATGCTAATTTTCTCTGTGTGTATAAAATGCATAATATATCAAGAATAAAATGCAAAGGCATTAGTTAAGAGTCTTTGGAACTGGGGAAAGAATATCCAGTTCAGTATTCAATACCTTGTTGGCAACCAAGGACAGCTATGTTGCTCTGGTGACTGCCCAACATCCTCTGTGTGGCACTGTCATGGTTTTACTGTTGAGCTCAAGCTAACTCTATGCCCTGATGCCCTACTAGCATTGAACAGGCTGGTCTGGTTGGCAGAGAATCATCAGCAGGTGGCTGGGAGTCACACCTCAAAAGTCTTTTACTTTTATTGCTTGAGTAGAGGATAAAATTTTGAAACTATTGTCTCATTGATTAAGGCATCTATGAAAATAACTCTGGACAAATATAAAGTACAAATTTATGTTTCAAATTTTACTTAAAATTGAACACATAGGACCAAACATCTTGTACAGGAGCTACTATGTTAGCCTCACATGCAGCCATCCATTTTGATCACATCACATATTTCCTGAACCACTCCCAAGTGTACTCATGAGCACAGAGTCATGAAGAGTCCCGGAGTACAACCCCAGCTATGGAACACAAAATGAGCAACAATTAATGTATCCATTTGGCATATCTGCATAGCTCAAGAAAGCTGCCTGATACAATTTCAAGTGAAATACTGTTCTGTAAAATATTGTTTCATCCTGAATCCAGGAGTTATTCCAAACAAATATTAGGAAATTAACACACTGAATTATCATTGATTTGTTTCCCACTGATGGTTAGTTGTTACTTTTATTATCAAGAAATTAGTCATCTTTACGGCAAAAAATGACCTGATTTTCTGTAAGTAGAACAGTCCCCTTGCAAATCATTTAAATGATTTTGCTAGAATATCATATGACTAACTAATGGTATTCTGATTGGGTGAGTCCCTTTGAGCCAAAGTACTGAGTGACATTCAGATCAGTTCAATGATAGGAACAATTAAACTCAGTCCTGAAATCAGTATAATCTGCAAAAGACTTTGAACTGCTTTAGAATAGATTCTAGTTCAAGTTTGTTTTCTGTTACTTTCAGTATAAAATGACTAATAATATTATAAAGAATATTTTAATTATTCTTAACTTTTTATTGTTAATTTTGTCACTGCTCTTTGAAAATCTGGTTTATATGTATTGAAAATCAATGTAATGATTTTCACTAAGTAACTAAATATACATGGAAAAAATAAGGTTATCATATATATATTTACATACATAGCTATCATATAATTAAATAAGGTTATCATATATATTTACATTCATATATATCTGAATTCTCTCTACTTTTAGGGTGTGATTGGTCTAATTATATGAATTCTGTCTACTTCATAGGTTTTGATTGGTCTAAGAATAGCTACCTATACAAACATATAAAATATAAATATTCCATATAACTTTCACAAAAAAAATACACTTTTGCTTATGTATTTCTCAGATGAGAATTTTTTGTGTATTTTCACAAAAAAATACATTTTTGCTTATGTATTTCTCAGATGAGAATTTTTGTGTATTTTCACAAAAAATACATTTTTGCTTATGTATTTCTCAGATGAATAATAAAAATCAATGTCAGCAAAGTAGACCACTAAAATGGCTAAAATGGATTTTGTTTAGGCCTATGGATAGATTATGAGTTTTATAACAGTATTACTTTCTCACTGAACTGGTAATATATTTATGACATAATAGCAGCCACCATATAGCTATGCCTTTCCATAGGATCAGTAACTCTTACATGTCATATATATTTGAGTGTAAAAAGAGCTGAAACTAGGTTGAAGAGAATTGTGAATTCTACTAGGATATAACTAACAGAGTATTACATAAACATTGTATGATTAAAATAGTTCAATTATAAAGCTGACTATGAAATTCTATCTTTCCTTTATATTCCCTGTATCATGGTTTTATGACTATGGTACTTATTTGTGAGAAAAGCATCAGTTATTAATATTGTGGAAAGAAGCACTGTTATTTTTAAATTTGCAATTTATATTATGATATATCTATCAAACTGATTTATACTAATTAGAATGAAATCATATCTTGAAATTCAGAAATTTGCTGTTTGCAAAGCTATATATCAAATACTGAAGTGATGTCAAACTTTGATTCTCTGTCACCTATAATATATTAAGCAGTTTTCTTAATAGTATAATAATAAGCAATTTATAATATTCACAGTAAGAATAATCTCTGCATCTTAAAAACTTATCTGTAGAACAAAACAAACAAAATAGAACCCTAAAGTTACCATGCCATGAGGATAGGGAATTTGGAAAAAGAAAGAGATGAAGTAGTCATGACCTTAGGACTACGGTGTAGCTTTTACACCTTGTTGGTGTGAAGGTGCAGTAATTTTATACATCAAAAACCATAAATATTGACACTATAGTTAGAGTGCATCACTATCACTATCTTCCTGTTAATCATCCATTTGCTAGAGCGGGTACCAGTAAAATATCCATATGTCCTGTCTCACGCTAGGAGAATTCAAAGGCATCCGCTTGCTCCAGGAACATAAAGAGCCTCAAACCATTACATAAGATCATGGGAATGAGGTCTATAATTGTTACTGGTATTTGGCATATCAAATACTACACGAGCAGCTTGCCAGGCTTGCCATGCGGGTGGCATACTGTTGTAGTCACCTCTAAATAAAGCATTTATTGATGAATTGCGTGGCCACTAGCGGCCAGCGAGCTGCACTGTAATAGTCTGGTCTGCTGGGTGGAATTGTGACCAGAGGGAAGTCCGGATGTGGAAATGGCGGGCCCCATGGAGTGGGGGTCGTCTGGCTTGTTGTGAGACTCTGGTGGGGTGGCAGGCCAGGGCTAGAACCCGCCATGCCTCCCGAGGGCCTCATGAGCAGCTGGGCACAGGGAGAGCAAGGAGCAGCTCTGCCCCATGTCTGAGAGTCTCTGGTTCAGCATACCTGGGCCGGATTGAAAGGAAACTGCTGCAGGGTGGGTGTCGATGATCTGGGTTGTGATAGTCTGGTCTGCTGGATGGAATTGTGACCAGAGGGAAGTCTGGATGTGGAAAATGGCGGGCCCCATGGATTGGGGGTGGTGGTGGTCATGTGGCTTGTTTTGAGGCTCTGGTGGGGTGGCAGGCCAGGGCTATAACCTACCATGCCTCCTGGGCAAAAGTGGGCACCCCTGCTCCTGGCTTACTCCTCACACTGTGATTAGGAATCATGCCTGGAGGTGCTCTAGTGACCACATGTGGTGCAAGAGACCAAAACTCATGCAAGGATCCTGCTCTGTCCATGGTACTATCTCTCCAATCCAGCATGGTTACTAGTGACCATTTAGATAACACCATGTTACCTAAATTACAATAAAACTAGGTAAGTATTTTTAAATGCTGATAAATAAAATTTAAAAATGTTTTAGTGAATTGGGGAAGCATACCACACTATTAACACCTCTTGAGTCCTTTTGGAGAAGCAGAAATGTTCTTAATAAATGTCTGAAATAACATTCTATAATGTGAACAATTCAAAATATGCATTAAAATTTTATATGGTAGTTGGTGTACGTAGCAAAAAGCAAAGTACATATATTTATAAACTTTTCATGGTGCAAATTTGAAATACAGTTCTTTTCCTAGGGGTACTTAAAATTTGAAGTTATTCTGTTAAAAGCTCAAGTGTGCATTTATTTATGAATTCATGTTAACATATTAAACTACATTTTGATAAAATTTGAGAACATTTTTCCTACAGTGCAGGAGTGAAAAACTGAATCAAATATTTTCATTTCTATGCTCAAACTATTTAAAGGTCAAACACAACTATTTGTTAAAGCTCCATTGCTTTGCAAATTTACCATGATTTTTCAGTGTATTTATTTTCACTATGGAGTCACAGCACAGCAAGATAAATAATTCCAACATATTTTTTGCTAAGGGTTGCATAGACTGGTATTTGTGATTTTCCATGATCTAAAAAAAGTATTTTTAACAAAAAATATTTGATTTAATTTCTTCTTTAATGCACTTTATGACTTTCTTCTTCTTGGTACTATAATTATACTGTTTAATTTTTTATAAATTAGAGTGACTTAACTAAAGACATAGTACAGCAAATGGGCCATTGGTTTGCACGTAGTCAACCTGAATTTGTCCCCTTGTACATATATGTTTCCCTAAATCCTACCAGGAGTGATCCAAGAGCAAAGAGTAAAGAGTAAGCTATAAGTATTGCCAAATGTGACCCACAAATTAGTTAGGTAAATATACATTTCTTAAGGATTCTATGCACTATTCTATACTCACAACCAAAACAATAATTGCTTTTTTTTGCTAATTAATTAGCGGTTCCAAACAGTAATTTTGAGGACTATACATATTCACTGTAATAGGTTGGTAATTGGAATGAATAAATGAATATTTGCTATCAATACTGCTAGAAATAATATCAGAACGAAAGTCTCGGGAGGAATATAAATTAATTTGCATATTATCAATTTTTGTTGATTATTTCTTCTGAACCTGTGTTTTGTAACAGGACTTTAATTGCTTTTAATGGAGTCCAGTGATTAAATTCCATGATATTATGTCTTCCTGATTTGGTTAAATCTAGTCAAATATAAATACTTTGGTTTGATATGTTTTCTTCACACATCATTGGAATGAAAGTTTTCAGCATTATTTCATCTTTCGTTTTAAAGCGACTCACAGACTTGGGGGCAGAGCTGCTACTGGCTCTCCCTGTACCTAGCCACTCACGAGGTGCCCGGTAGGGATGGCGGGTTCTAGCCTTGGCCCGTCACCCCAGCAGAGCCTCCCAACAAGCCAGACGACCCCCCCCACTCCATGAGAGAATACATTTTCCACATCCTGACTTCCCCCTCATCAGAACTCCACCCAGCAGACCAGCCTATCACAGCTCGGCTTGCGCAGCCGCTTGCAGTCACATGGTTCATCAATAAATGCTGGATTTAGAGGTGACTACAGAGTATGCTACCCACACGGCAGAGCCTGGCAAGCTACCCGTGTCGTATTTGATATGCCAAATACCAGTAACAATTATATCCTCATTCCTATGACCTGATGGAATGGTTTGAGACTCTTTATGTTCCTGGAGCAAGCAGGTGCCCTTGGGCTCTACTTGCATGAGACAGGACATATGGAGATGTTACTGGTGCCCGCTCAAGCAAATCGATGATAAATGGGAAGTCAGTGACAGTGATTCGTTTTAAAAAATACTGCATTGTAATAATTTAGTAATATATCATAATTAATATAGTTGATATGTATTTTACACTTGTCAATAAAAACATGGATCTATAAAACAAAGGTAATGCAGCAGCTCCTGATAGCATTATAATTGTGTTACCTAATGATAATGACTTTGTTATCTAAGTGACATAAATTGTGCAAGATAAAAATTATCTTTGGAGGAAAAACAACAGGAGACAATTAGACAGTGTCACAGGAGAATATACTGGGGCAACACCAACCAAAATTTTAATTTTGAGCAACTTGTTTGAATCTATCTTGTGAATATTAAATCTGTCAAGTTTTGTTTTAAGGAGCTGGAATGATAGTACAGTGGGTAGCACAGCTGCCTTTCATGCAGCTGACCTAGGTTCAATCCCTAGTGTCCCATATGGTTCCCCAAGTACCAAAAGAGTAATTTCTGAGCACCGATAGGAGTAATTTTTGAGTGTGGAGCCAAGAGTAACCCCTGGGCATCGCCAGGTGTGACCCAAAAATCAAAAATAAGAAAAAGTTTGTTTAATCAATTCTTAAGATATGATAGAAAACTAATTGCTTAACCAATTCCATTAAACACACAAAATAAAAATTTTAATTATTTTTTAGTTGAAGGGGGAGCTAAATTTTAAGTTGATAAAGACTAAATTTAAGTTTAAATATTCTGCTGTGGTCAGAAATATGGTTTAAAGGAATTTAGCACTAGTCTGATTTGTGTGAGGACCCAAATTCTAGCTCTTTTATCACATGATCTTTGAAAACTGCTGGATACAGTGTAAAATTAAGGAATTGAAAATATTTCTAGTAGTTTGAGAATTACCATCAAAGTTTATCTTTTCAATGAGTAATTTTGATAAGTAGAGTACAAAGAATGAGATAAAGAAACTTATTTGTTTTTATATATCTATTGATTTGATTTTCAGGTGATTAGGTAATGTCATTAATTTACAGAAATGCAATTATATAGGTATTTGTATTAAATTTTAATAATTACTGCCAAAACAAGAAAGCTACCAGAATGTTTTTTATTACAGGAATGGAAAAATAAACATGAGTTTATTCTTATTCATTGCCACTGAAATTAACTATCAAACCACAAATAATATATAGAAAAAAAAAACTAAATGTGTTTACTAAATGTAAAGAGCCAACTCCATAAAAAAAAAGCAAAAATTCCACATACCCACATATTATCACTTGTATGACTTGTCTTCCCGTTGTTCATCAATTTGCTCAAGCAGGCACCAGTAACATCTCCATATGTCCTGTCACATGCTAGCTCCAGGGACTTGAAGAGCCTCAAACCATTCCTTCAGGTCATGGGAATGAGGTCTGTAATTGTTACTGGTTTTTGGCATATCAATACGACATGGGTAACTTGATGGGCTCTGCCATGCAGGTGGGAAAATTCTTGTAGTAGCCTCTCATCTCAGGCATTTATTGATGAATGAGGAGAGGTCTGCTTTTCTCTTGGTTGGAGCTGTGACGAGCTGTGGAGTCCGGATGTTGAAAATGGCGGCCCTCATGGTGACCCACATATTATATCACATATAATTTCAACCAAAACCATTCTGGAGGGCATGAAACTGTAGAGCAAATGAAAAGGATCTATGGTTTCCAGAGACGAGAAGTAAGGAGGCGTGAAGAAGTGGAGCATGTATTAATTATAGAGCATTGAAATTCTTCTTTGATACTTCCATGATAGATAAAGTTGATTCATACAATTGTAAAAACTTGTAGAAAAGCACAAAATCAAGAGTAAACTCTAAAATAAATAATTGAATTACGCACTTTGGTTCATTATGGCATATATATACCAGTTCACCACTAAAAACAAATGTAGACCTGCTCTGCGGTAGTTTATATGGAAAAGGATGATTAAGAAGAGTGTGTGGGAGGGGAGGGGGTTAGTTCTATAATTCCAAATGAGATTTTCTGTGAACCAAGAAAAAATGCCCAAAATAAAGCCCCATAAAACTAAATGCAAAATGTAGCTTTCATGACAATGATACAAAGGCTTTCCTTAGTTAAAAATAATAAAAATAATCAAATTAAAATCTGGACATAAATATAAAGTCACATCAGTGACAGTTTGATACTTCTGGCAGTTTCAAGTGTGGTGTATAATGAGAACATCCTTGAATGATGATATACATCTTGACTTGCATGATGCCTCTCTTTGATAGATACAAACTAAAGAGCATCTTGTATTTGCCTTCCAATATATGAAACTATTTAGTGTACCATGGAATACTACAAATTTTACAGAAAATCTTTCTCAGACAAGAAAACATTTGTTCCCTGGAATTTAATTATACTGTTTACTCATGTGTTTTTTGATGAGACAAAATTTGTTGGTCTTGTGGCCAGAGTGATAGCCCAGCAGCTAGGGCTTTTTCCTTGCACACGGACTGACTGTGCCAGCCTGGGTTCGATCTCCGGCATCCCATATGGTCCCCGAGCACCGCCAGGAGTAATTCCTGAGTGCAGAGCCAGAAGTAGACCCTGAGCATTGCCCGGTGTGACCTAAAAAAAATCAAAAATAAATAAATAAATAAATAAATAAATAAATAAATAAATAAATAAATAAATTTGTGGTCTAATATTTGTAAGTATCTTTATTAACAATACAAATCAATACTTGACAAAGAAACTAAACAGGGAAGTCAAGTATTTTTTGATTGATGTCAAAAAGCTCACTCTCCTTGTCCTTTTTAATATATATTAAGTCACTGTTGTCATTTTCATATATGACATTTGATTACAGTAAGTATGAAGGTATGGGTTCACCCATTCTTGGTCTTGACGATCACCAAGAGAGCGAGAGGGCTCCACCTTCTGGCATAGACTAGAACGTCTAGTTGAAATTTCCCAGCTGCACAATTAGAAATAAAAGCTTAAATATTTTTTGTGTCCTAAAACATTAACGTATCTCTTTGTGTCCTTTCTTCCACATGTGTGAGTTTACAAAGCATATTACTTAAGAGATTAATTATTGAAACCTAGGTCGTAATTGCAATCAAAGCAATGTGTTTTCACATTTAAGTTATCTTAGGTGGCTAAGCTCTTTTGACTCCAAACCCCAATGATTTAGTCACTAATGAGGATTGTTTTCTCTCTGAGGACTGTAAGCTTAAGTATGTCTTTTTGTAGCTGCTTTTTCCCCCTCTATCTTATAGCTCATTAATTAGAAGCTGACTTTCCCTAGTTGCGGCTTTTTTTTAATGTGTTTCTTTAGAAGCCTCTTTTAATGCTCAGCATTAAATGTCACTGAATCCAAACAGCTTTAACTTTCTCTTAAGGAAAGCATTTTTATATCAGGTCCAATAACACAATCAGCACCAAGCAAAAGAAAGAATATGCTCTGTGTAATGCCATATTTCAGCACTAAATTATTTTTCTTTTAAAAGTAAAGAAAATATTGTTATTACATATTCTTTTAATTAACAATACCCTAAGAACCAAATGTTGGATAAGATGCATCCTTAATTTTCAGGGCCAGAGCAATAGGCAGGTAGGTTGCTTGGCATGAACATGGCACAACCCAGTTCAATGCCTGGAACCCCACATAGACCCTGAGACCTAATTGTGGAACCAAGAGTAATCTCTGAGCACTACTGGTTGTTTTCAAAACAAAACAAAACAAAACACAATAACCCAGAGTTATACCCAGATTATCAACAGTGAGTTTTCAGATGTAATTCCTAAAACCACTATACCAAATAGCCAGTGGGGAGTTCTTTCCAGTCTCCATAGATCATCATCTTCAGTCTTCTTCAGAATATATAAGTAAAGTTTTTTTTTTTTATTTTCCTTTTGTTTTTGTTTAGGAGTCATTTCCACCAGCGTTCAGGGTTTATTTCTGACTCTGTGCTCAGGGCTCATTCCCGGTAGACTTGGGGATTCTAATATATCAAAACCAGATCAACTGAGTGCAAGGCAAGCACATTACCCATCATACTATCACTCCAGCCCAGGCAGTTATTTCTGGACCTAAGTGCAAGTAGAAGCTTATGTTCACAGTTTAGCACTGTTCATTTACATCATGGGACCCTGTTACCTTTTATTTCATTAGTATTTCTCTTTGCCAGTCTTTTCTTCCAATTTGGGAAATCAGGCAAATGTGTTAGCTAGTACAGCCCTTGCACTCCATATCTCTTTATAAAATAAGTAGAGCAGTTTTAGTTGCACCTATTTAAAAAAAAAATTCCAAGAACAGTAATTTAACAATGAAACTATGTTCCTATGTATACGTTCATTTCATTTCACCTTGTCTTTTCTGAATGATTATCCTTGATATTTGAGTTACATGTCAATAGTTTTAGACACTATTACTGTCAATAAATCTTAGCAGATTTTTTCTTTCTAAATTTTATGCACACACAGAAACACACATACTCAGCACACACACAACTCCTACAAAATACGCATATATTCTCATTCAATATGTGCCTTTATGGATGGCTATTATTCTATTATCAAAAGACATTGGAAGATTTTTTTTTGTTCCAAAGATTATCACTTTGAATATGTTTGTGATCCCAAGTGACCCACCACTTTTTACTTGCTTTAGTATTTCATTGGGCTCTTATTTTTATCAGTTATTATTCTATCATTTACTAGTTGTAGGTTTCTAATTTTTGCTCCTTTTTATTTAGGACCAGAACCATATATGCTTAGGTCTTACTCCTGACTCTACTCAATGATCCACCCTCGCCATGCTCAGAGGAAATTATTTGATGCCGGATTGAACCCTGTCAACTGAGTGCAAAAAAAGTCCTTTCTCTCCTATATTACCTAGTTGTAATATAAATTAACTTTATATTTTAGACCTCAAATGCATCTAGAACTCGTAATCTAAGACCTGGATTCGACATGGACAAATCCCCAAAGAGTACTTTCTCAAAGTACAATTAGAAGGAGAACTGCATTATTGTTAGACAATAACACCAGATCGCTTGCGCTGATAATTACTATCCCTCCCAAAGAATTTTGCATTATTCTTTTAAATATCTAGCTGAATTGCAATAACATGGAAAGAAGCATGCAAAAAGCTCTTTCCATGCAAGAAGCATGGAAATAATGACTTCTTTGGCACTGAAGAAGAGACATATTTACTACAATATTAATGATCTCTCTGAAGCAGCCCCCAATCTCAGAGAAACAAAAGTTCTGACAAAAAGGGTATTTCTGGGGTAGATGTTGTGGAAGTGTTGAGCGCATCCCTAGCACACATGAGATCTTGCATTCTATCCTACAACCTTCATGTACCACAGGTGCAGCCAAAGAATCACCAGGAGTGTGTTTTATTAATATGTGTGTTTTACTTATTTATTTTTTTGCTTTCTGGGTCACATCTAGTGATACTCAGGAGTACTCCTGCTCTGCACTCAAAAATTCCTCCTGACAGTGCTCCTAGAACCATATGGGATGCCGGCTATTGAACCTGGGTCGGCCACATGCAAGATAAATACCCAACTCCTGCAGGATTGTTCTGAGCCCCTATGTATGCATTTTCATAAAAAAAAACAAGTGCCTAAATACTTACTAATGAATTGCCTAGCACTAAAACCAGTCTCTCTGGAATGAGTAGGTTTGGGTTTGATGGTCACATGGAAGAGAATGCAGGAGAAAAGGATTCTGCAACATACTTCCAGTATAAGATTGTACTATTCCACATATAAAGAGATAAAATAGCCAGGGAGGAGAAATGGTATCATCCTATTCCCTCATTGGCTGATTATTTTTTACAAAGTGCTTCAAATTTGGTTAAAAATAATCACTCAAGAGGGTCAAGGCCTAGTCCAGCAGGCAGGACACTTACACTCTTGGCTTGGAAGACAAAATCCCGTATTAGAACCCAGACACTGCTGCATGTGGTTCCTTGAGTCCTGCCATTAGTGACACCTGAGTTCAGAACCAGGAGTTAGCCCAAGCACAGTCAGATGTGCCCGTAAACAAAAAGACGTTAGTGACTAGAACTAAAAATAAAACACATTGCTGGTGGCTTCCAGTAAGACAGGCCCAGTACTGAGCTTCTACCTTGAGATTTCCAAATGCTGCTTGTAAACTGGGCTGGGGTTTGGGAAGCGTAGGGTGATAGAGCGAAAACTCCCTCCTCTATGGAACTTAGGCAGAACATAATAGAATAGAAACTGTTTTTTTTTTAACTGCAGTTGATTTCTACCCTGCATTAATTCAAATAGGAACATTAACAAATTAATAATAACACACAATATGTTTCATATTCATTATTCAATTATCTTTTCTCAAGTAAAAATAATTTGAGGTATTGCTAAGTATATGTTTACTGAGTTAGTAAGAGGTAGTCTGATATTAAAAGTTTGTTTTCATTTTTTTTGGGCCACAGTAAATTGCAGTATTGATTATTTCCCCTTTTCTTGCATTCTCTGCCAAATGAAACACAGCCACCTATGCAATCTAGCTAAAACAAGAGTAAGATGAAGCAAAGCAAAATTACAATAACATTTTCTCTTTCTTCATTAACCAATTAGCCTTCTTTCCCCCTTTTTCATTGTCTCAATTAGCAAAATGCATAATAAAAAATCCTTTTAAAATTGGGGGATTGATAATAAAGAAGAAGATATAGAGGTTTTTAAAGAAACATCTTGAATAAGCAACAACTAGTGTTCAAGGTCAAGAAGAATCTTTTAAACTGTTTTGAAAAAATGTCCCCTTGGTGAAGACATTGAAAAAAGATTTTATTAAATATGTTCACAAGTTCTCTGTGAAAGTAAATAATTTAATTAAAATCTTATTTTAATACTGATTGATGGTACAGATATGTAATATTTCCTATCTGATTAGTTTGCCTAGTTCTTAGTTTTCATATTAATTAAAAACTTTACATTTTACAGCCAATTCTAAGAGAAACAGATAAAATTTTTGTCCCTGATACTATAAGAAATTTTAATTTTAATAAGAACTACAGAAGTTAGTCATTTCTTCTATATTTGCAACAACACAAACACTTTTATTATTTACTCTGTGATCTGCCTGCAATTGCAACATGAGATAAGCTGTTTGATCATTTTTCTTTCTCCTAATCCTTCTACTCTGATTTTGGAAATGTTAATATCTGAGGTAATTAAAAAAAAATCACTATCTTTCCGTTCATCATCTATTTGCTAGAGCGGGCACCAGTAATATCTCCATATGTCCTGTCTACTGCTAATAGAACCCAAAAGCATCCGCTTGCTCTAGGAACATAAAGAGCCTCAAACCACTATATTAGGTCATTGGAATGACCTAATATAAATGTTACTGGTATTTGGCATATCAAATACCACACGAGCAGCTTGCCTGGCTTGCCGTAGGGGTGTCAGACTCTTGTAGTCATCTCTAAATAAAGCATTTATTGATGAACCGCACAGCCGCTACAGGCCGCACGAGCCAGGCTGTGATAGTCTGGTCTACTGGGTGGAGTTCTGAGAGAGGAAGTCCGGATGTGGAAAATGGTGGCCCCCATGGAGTAGTGGGGGGCGTCTGGCTTGTTGTGAGGCTCTGCTGGGGTGGCAGGCCAGGGCTAGAACCCGCCAGGCCTCCCGGGTGCCTCTTGAGTGGCTGGGCACAGGGAGAGCAAGTAGCAGCTCTGCCCCATGTCTGAGAGTCTCTGGTTCAGCATACCTGGGCTGGATTGAAAAGAAATTGCTGCAGGGTGGGTGTTGATGATCCGGGCTGTGATAGTCTGGTCTGCTGGGTGGAGTTGTGACGAGAGGGTGGCAGGCCAGGGCTAGAACCCGCCATGCCTCCCGAGCGCCTCATGAGTGGCTGGGCACAGGAAGAGCAAGTAGCAGCTCTGTCCCTGCTACTTACTAATGAATTGCCTAGTACTAAACCAGTCTCTCTGGAATGAGTAGGTTTGGGTTTGATGGTCACATGGAAGAGAATGCAGGAGAAAAGGATTCTGCAACACACTTTGAGTATAAGATTGTACTATTCCACATATAAAGAGATAAAATAGCCAGGGAGGAGAAAGGAATCAGCCTATTCCCTCATTGGCTGATTATTTTTACAAAGTGCTTCAAATTTGGTTAAAAATCATTCAAGAGGGTCAAGGCCTAGTCCAGCAGGAGGGTGCTTATACTCTTGGCTTGGAAGACAATAACCTGTATAAGAACCCGGACACCGCTGCATGTGGTTCCTTGAGTCCTGCCACTAGTGACACCTGAGTTCAGAACCAGGAGTAAGCTCAAAGCACAGTCAGATATGCCCATAAGCAAAAGACATTAGTGTCTAGAACTAAAAATAAAACACATTGCTGGTGGCTTCAGTAATGGTGGCATTAGTAAGTATTTAAAGGTGATAATGCAATCACCTTTAAAAAGGTGCTTAAAGTATATTTCAGGGTTTCTTCTTAGAAGTTGTTCTCAAAGAAGAGCAATTTAATTATTCCCAATTGAAATTTTTCATTGTTTCTAAGTCTTTGAAAACCTTAAAAATATGGACATTTGTGTTTTAACAATGGTCATTATCAAGAAAAAAAAGGAATCTCATCAGCACAAACAATTGAATAACTATAGCTGGTATATATCAAATATTGATAAAATGTTGATAAAAGTAAAACTGATAAATGTAAAAATTGATATTGATAAAAGTAGAATTGATAATATTGATTAAAGTAAAATTGATAATAGCACATTAACCAAAGAACTATGTGGTTATCTGGCATATTTTGACAGAAGTTCTTATTTATGAGCTCTTGTTTTGGGTGGACTCATACCTGGTGGTGCTCATGGCTTATCCTTGTCCCTGTGTTCAGGGATTACTCCTAGTGGGCTCATGGATCACATGAATTTTGAAGATCAACCTTGGAGCAAGACAAGCACCATACCAGCTACATTATTACTCTAGACCTTAGGCCCCATTTTTAAAAAAGTTTTTTGTATGCTGATATTAAATAAAAATGTCTATAAGCTAAGATATTTGAATAGTTCATAAATAAAGGAAACAAGTTTCCTTTTTGTTAGAAGAGGATCCATTAATCTTTGCAAGACTATAAAGTACTTTTTATTTCTATTGTCACTGTATAACACATCACAAATAAACCTCTCCTTTCAAAATACTTATCTTTTTAATTTTATTTTCTGTCCTATTTGGACATATCTCACTTCTCACTCGGTGCATTAGCGGTTTAGAATGCATTAACTTCATAATATTTAAGGTCAATTGAGCATGCACAATCTTTAAAACTTTATTATTACATAATCTTCATACTTGCTAATAGTGGTGGATTTTTCTTGGTTTTCAGATGAGGAAACAGAAGAATCACAGAGAGATATTGTAGCTTGCAAAAAGAGTCACCTAAGTTTGCTTCTTTAGTAGATGAAATTCAAATTGGTATGGAGTTCTGATACATGTGAAAAGGGAGACCCCGAAAAAAACAGACCATAAAGAGTTAACAGGGATACAATGAAAAGTATCCCTTAGGAATGCTAAGTGGGCTTTGCAAGACTTGTTAACCAGATACCTAAGGAGGTGACTTGCAGTAAATTTCAGTCTCTCCTAATTTCTCGAGTTGATAAGCCTTGTCAACCAGATACCTAGGAAGACTTCAAAGATATCCTGTGTAAGCACTCCTAAATGTCAGTGGAACATCTTGGGCATTCCTGCAGCAAATCACAAGTCTCTCCCAATCTTCTGAGTTTGCTATGTTGCAAAAGTTCTTTGTCTTAGAGTGCTATAAAAACTGTACTGTATCTCAGTTCGGGGCTCTTAGGCTCTAGCCTGCCATCAGTTATGCTGAGAGCCCCAGCATGCTTGGAAAATAAAATAAAACCATAGGCCTGGTCTCTCAGAGATTTCCTTGATAGGTGCGGCGTTCTGAGGCACCCAGTCGGTCACCCCATCGGGTGGCCAACCCTTTCACATGCAGTAAAATTATTCATTACAGTTGTGACCAGAGATAGAAATTTGGCTTACATGCACTCTCAATATAGAAAAAAAAAGTTTTCCTGTAGAAGTAAAAAGAATAAAAGCAATTGTTCCAAATTATGAAAACATAACAATACAATTTCATCATGCTTAAATTATCCCACCCATAAATATTTTTCTGTGCTTTTTTCCCATCAACACACTACCATTCTGTTTGCGCCTGTATGCATTTTCCTCAAACTGAACTGGCTGATTTTGAAATTATGGTAATGAACGCTTTGAACTACCTGTAACACAAGCAGTGACTCTAGAAAATTACCTTTCTGCTTGAACCTGGGGTAATTAAAAATGCCCTCAATAACATAAAAATATGTAAGTCATTTGCATGAAATTCAGGGAAATGTTTAAACTTGAAGGGCATCTACTACGACTTTTTGCTATATTTATCTGGGATAATATCTCATGTAATATCTAAATATTTCCAGTCATTTAATATTTATTTATTGAAGTGATGAATTTAATGACCTCACACTTACATACCTCTTTTTCTAATAATAGTAACTAATTAAACTTTAGCCCCAAATTGCTAATTATAATGCACATTAAAAAGAATTGAGTGGTTTACTGACATCAGGGGAGGTGTATAACATACACTTTAATAATTAACATTTCCATATTTTAATTTCTTGGAGAAGAGAGGTAAGAGCAAACACTTTATTAATTAATTAATTTTGAGAAACACATTCCTATAGAAGGGGTTGGAGGAGATTGGAAATTGGTCATAAAAAGGAAGAGACCAAACAGAAAAGAGAATGAGGGAACTGGCTGTTCTTCAAAACAAACACATTTCTTTGCTATGTCTTCATAAATGCTTTCACAGAGACTACATAAACTTTTGTCAGTACAATGGTTCTCAGATAATTCAAAAGTAAATGAATTAGTTTCACTTTCTTCCTGTGCTAATCATCTCTTTACCCTCAAATGGTGTTTATTATAATGGAGGTAAAATCCTATCTTCCAAGTTATATAATAACCAAGTTCCTTTAGTCCAAGGTATGGGTTTTCTCCAAGTCCAAAATGATGACAATGCCAATATCAATGAGGACTATTCTTTCAAATTGGTGAGAAGCTCCAAATAGTTATGAGCTAGTTCTTGTGGCTCAGGAAGGCATTGACCATTTGTTAATAGGTACATCAGTACATAAATGAGTGTTATATGGCCAAAGACACAGTAGTGATTTATACAGTCGCTGAGCAAAGCCACAGTTGAGAGTACTGAGGAGGAAAGAAAAGTCAGAAATTTTCAAGGAATCTAAGAGAAACAAAAATATGCTTGACATATGCAACTTGATTTTTATTTTTTGTAATTGTGTTACTTAGCTACAGTTGAGTAAAAACTTATTATAAAACGTATTGCCCAAGAAATTCAGGGAGAGCAGTTCCAATGAGTGCACTATGCCTCTAGGAAAACATCTAAACACATGCAAAAATGATCAGAAACAACTTTGTGGAGACTATAATCAAATTATCTGAGGAAGGAAGTAATTAGTCAAGATTAACTGGACAAACTAAGCACATCTAAAATGTTTGTGTCTTATTTTAACTTTGTGTTCTCCTAATTCCAAGGTTTGATGATGGTCTTGGAGCCAGATTCTAGTCACAGAGGACCAATAGACAGATTCTATGAGCAAAGAAATATTTTTATATATTGCAATCCGTCCAGGGCTTAAATAAAAATTTGTCACAAGTCATTCATCTTTATTATGCCAAACTTGAACTCAGAAAGGAATAAGCATTTCTGGGAAAACTGCAGAAGAAATAAGCAGCCCTCTATCACTTGGGGCAAAAGATTAAGTTTGAGGCATACAGGACAGCTCCTAAAGCCTTAAAGAAAAATCCAAAAAAGCTAGGGAGAACTTCTCCAGGGCAAATTAGGACATTAAAATGTTCTTCTGTCTTCTGGGGAATTTAGAAAACAATGAACATGCCTAGGGCAATATGTGTGCACAGAATACAAACAAAGGTCCTAAACTTTTTCCTCTGGCTGATCTATCAGGTTCCTGAAGAAGATTTAAATGAAAGCCAAGTTAGAATTGTAAATAATCAGACTAATGTGTTTTAGAGGGGTGGTGGTATGGGTACAGGACACAGTGTTAAAGTTTAAGACAGGGATAGTGTTATTTTCTGTTCTCTCTCTCTCTGTCTCTGTCTCTACCTCTACCTCGCTTTCTGACTCTGTGTTTCTCGGTCTCTCTCTGTCTCTCTCTATCGCTCTTTTCTCTCTCTGTTTTTGACCATAATCTCACCTAAGCTCTTTCCTGAGGGTCAAGGAAATGCCCTTCAAAACATAAACTAAATATAAATAATGGACAATATTTCTAACATCATACAACAAAGGCCTAAATTTTATTTCTATGGTAATTATTCAATCTGAATCAAAGCTATAAGCTACAAAAAAAACCTATGACATTAGCAAAGAAATAAAAATAAAGGACACCTTGAAAGAAATATTTGTGGAAATTGTCCCTACATAAGCAGAGACAACATTAATCACCAGAGACATTAAATTAGCAGTATTAATATGGTCAAAGACTGAAGGAAGTCATGGTATCTGAAAACAGAAACTATATAGTCAGTCAAGAGGCACTCTGCTTACCATCTCATAATATTAGTGGAATTGAATCAAAATAACAATGAGACAACTTCTCACATCTATGAAAATGGCTATTTTCCAAAAGACAAAAAATAAAAAGTGCTGTAGTGTTGGGTGACATGCACTACTGAGCTTTAGACTCCTGCTTCATTTTGCATATGATAGGGCTGTTCCCTGCCTTTAGGGAATCTGCAGACACAATGGGAGGTTGGGAAGAATTGGAAGGATTTCATGATTTTATATGGCATAAATAAATAAAGTTTATTTATTTGCTAAACGGTGCAGAGAAGAGATAAAAGAAGCCCTCAAAGACAGAAGAGCAGAAATACTGGAAGATGCAGCAGAAGCCGGGAAAAGCATTCGCACTGCAAGCCTGTCCTTCGCCAACTATAAGACCAAGATGACTGCCCTCCGACGCACTGATGGATCTATCACATCTTCAAGAAAGGCAATGGAGAAGTTTATTCATGACTTCTACTCAGATCTCTTTGATAGCCACGTCCACCTGCCCACATACCAAATTCCACAGGATGGATATGTCATTCCCAACGTTCTCCCTTCTGAAATCCGACATGCCATCTCATCGGTAAAGAAGGGAACAGCACCAGGCACAGACAAAGTCAGACCCAAACACCTGAAGAATCTGCCATCGGTACTCATCAATACACTAGCTCGGCTCTTCACACGCTACCTGTCTGAATGCAAGGTGCCCTCCCAATGGAAAACCAGCAGGACAGTTCCACTATTCAAGAAGGGAGATTCACGACAATGGAAACTACCGCCCCATCTGCCTGTTGTCCATCATCTACAAGCTGTTTACACGAGTCATCCTGAACAGGATTAGCAGAACACTAGATGAAGGACAACCATGCGAGCAAGCAGGCTTCCAGAAAGGATTCAGCACAATTGACCATATCCACACAGTAACCAAGCTCATCCGAGGTTTGTAGGGAGTACAAGATGCCACTCTGTCTCCTCATTGATTTACAGAAAGCCTTTGATTCTGTAGAGACTGAAGCAGTCATCGAAGCCCTAGCCAAACAGGGCGTTCAAACCCAATACATCAAGATCCTTCGTGAGCTGTATTACGGATTCACCACCAGGATCTCACCATTCTACAAAGAAGTGATCATTGATGTCAAAAGAGGGGTTCGACAGGGTGATACCATTTCACCAAAACTCTTCAGTGCCACCCTCATGAGAACATCATGAGACAATTAGAATGGGAAAGAATGGGAGTGAAGATAGATGGTCAGCAACTACACCACCTCCGATTCGCTGATGACATCGTTCTAATCAAACCAAACATTAGCCAAGCAGCACAAATGCTGGCTGACTTTGACCGAGAATGTGGAAAGATAGGTCTACAGCTGAGTCTAAAGAAAACAATGTTCATGAAGAATGAACTAGTTCCAGAGGCCCCATTCACTCTCAATGGAACAAACATCTCTGAATGCAGCAGTTATGTGTACCTAGGTCGAGAAGTCAACATGATGAACGACCTAAAACCTGAGCTGCGCAGGAGGAAGAGAGCGGCATGGAATGCCTTCAAAGGCATCGAAGAAATAGCTAAAAGGACAAAGAACCTCCGGCTCCGGGCACATCTCTTTGACTCCACTGTTCTCCCTGCATTAACATATGCCTCAGAGACCTGGGCCCTATGAAAGCAGGATGAGAATGCTATTCGGGTCTCCCAGAGAGGAATCAAAAGAGCTATGCTTGGAATATCACGCCTCACTCAAGTGAGAGAAGGAATCCGGAGTTCTGACCTCTGCCGCTATTCCAGAATCAGGGATACTGTCTCGTTTGCCAAGGCATGGAAAATCAGATGGGCTGGACATGTAATGCGATTTGGAGACAACCGCTGGACTAGAGCCATTACCGACTGGATCCAACTGGATGTCCAAAAGATCACTTGGCCGTCCACCTACAAGATGGTCAGACTTCCTTGTAAAGACCCTGAAGGGACGGTTTGAGGCTCTTCATGTTCCTGAATCAATCAGATGCCATTGGGCTACATTGGCACATGATAGGGTCCAATGGAAATGTTACTGGCGCCCGCTCGAGCAAATCGATGAATAACTGGGGTTCAAGTGATCAAGTGATATGGCATAAATATTCCTATTATGAATGTTGCTTGCTCCAGTTCAATACACGTCCTACCCCACAGGTCCCCCACAAGGTACATACATCTAGAATACTTAGCCATGTTGGATCAACAATAAAGTAATCAGTTCTCCTAGTTCAAAGAGACATGCCAGTGTGCCTCTGGGCACACTGACATGTCTCTGATTCTAAAGGTAATGCCAAAGGTGAATTATTCTGATGGATTTTTGGACCTTAGTGCGACTAGAGTCTGGAATCAGCTGGCTATATTTTCATGATAAGAAGTATAATGCCAGTCTCTATAAATCACATTCTGAACTGCTTTCTGGTTCAGTGATTCAGCCCCTCCCCAATCTGCTAGGGAGATTTTATCTCAGGGAGTCAGCTTTGGCATTGTGAATCTTGAGCCAAAGGGCCCACCTGAAGATCTGCATTTTAATATGGTCAGTTACCTGGATTCTGCTCTAGATAGTCCAGTCCACAATGGGCTGTGCTGGAAGTTTTTGGTGGGCTTCTTTCTATAAATTAAACTAGGGGAAAGAAGAAAGGGCTTTTAGCCATTCTGGGCTCCTTTTAGCCCTCTGCCTCCTCTCTCCTTCTCTCAGTTCTTGACCCTGTTGGGCTTCAGCACTTGGTAGTGGCCATCTTGGCCTGGGATTCTAAACTTTGACGTGGCTGGGACCCAGCCAGGAACCTCAATTCTGGGGTTTGTTTACCTGTTACTAAATTGTATACAGAACCTGTGAGAGTAAAGCTTTTTAAAACTGTTCTGGACTCCTGAGTTTTCATCCATTCCCTGCCGGCTTCAGAGGTAGAAGGGGACTCATTGCATGATATTGTTGGGGATCCCAGTGGCTCTCCAACACTGTAGAAAAATCTGGAAAGTGAGCAACTGCACTGATGATGAGACTACAAACTTATATAACCATTATAGAATTCATTATGAAGATCCCTCAGAAATTAAAGCAGAAATTCAGTGTTACCCAATTATTCAAAATCTATTTGTGTGAAGACAAACTCAGTGATTTCAACTCATATCTGTACTCACTGATTAATTATAGTATTCAAAACACCTAAGAGTTGGAAATTACTAAAGTTTCATCAAAAACAGGTTAAAGTAAGAAGATATGCATATTTGAGCATACTGAACTACTATAAATATTTACAATGAAAGAAAACAATAAATGATAAATTATTTTATTTGTTATAGCATACAAACACTGTAGGATTTCACTATTATGGTATTTAAAGTAACAAGTGTGCATACATACACACACAACATACATACATATATATATATAAATAGTAAAGAAATAATCATCTGAAATAGTTAAAGAAGACGATTGTTCGATTAAGGATGAAATAAGTTTTAATGGTAAAATTAATATCTGAAAATGTTGATTTAGAATGACACTCATTTGAAACTTACAGTGTTATTAAGTGCAACATAACTTAGATATCTTTTACAAAAATAGTTAAAGTAAAATAAGGCAACACATATAAACTACAATGTATTATTAATGGAAGTTATTGATATGAGCCTAAGATGGTTGGAGTGTAACAATTGGGATGTAAACTCACTAGAGAATTAGAACAGATTCTATTGTATAGAAAAGTAGTCATCAATCTTGAAGAGGTGGCAATTGGAATTAATACATTGAAGTGAATAGGAAATAGATTTAAGCAAAACAGAAAATATCATCAATGACCTATGGTAGACCATCAAAGGTACCACACTTGCATGGAATAATCTTGAGGATAGCCCAGCTATTTACTAACAAATTTCAGTACCTTTGCAAAATTAAAATAGCATATGTTTTCTATGCAAGTAATAAATGATTTTGAATGAGTAGTATAATAAAATTTCCAGAATTCATTGGTATATGGAAATTAGCACTATCTGTTACTTAACTGCATGTGGACTGATTTAAATAAGAATACATATGAATTCCTAAACCCAAATATAAACTTTTTAATTGTATATCTTTGTAACTTTAAAAATAAACAAATTAAAATTAAAAAAAAAGAATACATATGAACTAACAAGGTCACAAAATCTAAAAAAAAAAAAAAAATCCATTATTTGGGGGACCTGTTCTTAGGTTAAAATGTGTTTTTTTAAACTCATCAGCATATTACTGATAAAATAGATTGGATAAGGCAGAAATTACTACAGTCAAATTAAAGTTTCATAATAAAACAATTCTGAAAAAAAATTTCTTCAAGAGCACTAATACTGATACAATTAAATTAGTGATCAATGCTTTAACTTTTGCAACAATATAAACTGCAGCACCGGAAATATTATGCTTGTTAGGTAACAGAAGTAATACTTTCTGATAGCATCATAAAAGATATTGCTTCATTGGTCTGGAAACATAGTGAAGATAATTACCCTGAGTGATATCAATCCCAGTTCATTTTTCCACCACTGCATATGGTCCCTTGAGTACTGACTGGAGAGATCCAAGATCCTATAGTTCAGGAGTTAAATCTAGCACCACTTGGTATAAATAATTAAATAAATAAATATTGTCTCATAACCTCACCATAGAAGATACATAGGCTATTAATCACCTTATTATTCACTCAGGGACATTTTTCACCTATGAATTATTGTGCCAGTGATTTAGACTTATCAACAATTCACAATACCCTAATTATTTTTATAACTTTATTTCTATAGTAAATTACTAGCTATCATGCTCACTCAGCTTAAGAGACTTGTAAATGTGATATCCAAATACAACACAGATTTGCTTTAAGAGGAATGCTATACATTGTTAGTTAGGGCAAGCAGTAGCCGACAGTTTATATTAAACACTAGGAATTAGACATTTCTTTTTTTTGCGAGGCAGCTCAGCAGAGCCCACATTTTAATACTGTTTCCATGATGCACAAGGTCGGGCAGAAGGAGATGGTGAGGCTGTCCAGTCGAGCGTGAGCACGATACAGACGAGCATATAACAAGCTCAGCCAGGACAACCTTGCTAAGCCAGGGGGTGGCAGTAGCGCCCCCTAACCCCCACCCCCGAGTTAGAGGCTGGAATACACAGGAGACAGGGGCTGTCTGTGTATGGGGTGGGGGGGGGAAGCTTGGATACTTAATAGCTTCGAGCTCAGAAAGGGGGAGCAAGAGTCCGACAGCCTGTGGGGTGGTCTCCCCAGTCTCAGAATGAAAGGTGTCGGGGTAGGTAGCCCAGAACATCCCAGAAAACCATGGCTGAGAGGAATTAGAATTGATTTACAAAGTCAAGAATGCCAAAGAAAATGTGTAGTACAGCACTTGGACATTGGACACTTTTTTCCTAATGTAAAATTTCCATGATTTGTTTTTACATGTTGGCCTACTCCAGCAGGTGCTCAGCGGTTACTCTTGGCTCTAAATTCAGGGGACACTTCTGGCAGAATGAAGTCACTTTAAAGATTTTCATAAATCTTTAAAGAAAATATTTAGCACTCACAGATTATAGGTATTGGTATTTTAAAAAAATATATAAGAACACAATGAAACAGAAATGATTAAAATCAAATTCATTGAAAAGCATTTTTATTTGATGCATTATAGACTGGGACCATTCATTTTAAGTAATAATCTATTATAATATTAAGCTATGGGTTTCAAAGCTAACTAATGATGAGTACATAAAGTTTTCTGAAATCAGGATTGGCAGTATTAATACATTCCTGCCTTGAGATCAATAGAGTTTTTATGTGCGAAGATAAGCATGAATTGTCAAACTCTTAAGGTCTGGCACACACAAATGTATCCAATTATTACAAGAAGTCTTTATGGGTAATGAAATTTAAACTAAAATTTATATAGTCAGTGACTAGGACATATTTAGCTCTATAGCTCCCAAGCAAGAGCCATTCTGTGTTTTATGCCATATTTACAAGTATCTTCATATATTGAAAAGGATGCAGGCTCATTAACAGAATATGACCTATTACAAAATATTTATTAAATATCTTTAATTGTAGTAATATTTGTTTCAGGAAAATTCCTTCCATATAAATTTCTAAAATGGGGCCAGAGTGATAGGCCAGCGGGAAGGGCGTTTGCCTTGCACGTGACCGGCCCATTATGACCTGGGTTCGATCCCCGGCATCCCACATGGTCCCGTGAGCACCTCCAGGAGTAATTCCTGAGTGCAGAGCCAGGAGAAACCCCTGAGCATTGCAGGGCGTGACCCAAAAAAGCAAAAAAAAAATCTAAAATGTTTACATATACAAATATGTTTGATACATTACATATATATAATACATACAAAAACACTCAACAACATGTTAAGCCATGAGTTGAATATAACGGTGGACTTTGATAAGATAAAAGAAAAATAATAAAGCAGTGTGTTGATAGAGTAAGGAAGTGAACTTTCTAAAAGTAAAGAGTAAGGCAGGAGGCAGTCTTGAGAAGTCATTTGAGGTGCATCGTCCTTTAAAACTAGGCTGCAAGATTGGCTGATATATTTTAGAGTATAGCTTGGTTCATCCGATCAGTTACTATGGAGTGCAATGGCTAAATGTGATGGTGTGATGGCAAAGGAAAAAGCAAGTTGTATTGGGATGTTAGAAATTTGAAAATAATTAAACAAACTGTGCAATCAAGTCTAGGAAGGAGAGAATATGGGAGATCAGAGGTGTATATTTAGATTTCATATAAATGCTTATATTTTCAGTAGAGAGGATGGAAGGTGGTTAGGGGGATTGATTTTTATGAATTGTAAAGTTACTCATTATAACAAAAGTATGACTACAGAAATAAGTGACTGTGAGCCCGAAGATGAAATAAAGAGTTTAAGATGTCACTGAAGAAATGTCAAACACATCGATGCATGAATAAAAAAAACAGCAGGAAAAATATAACGTCCACAACACCAAGATTCCTCATCCTGGCTCCGAGATGAAATAGTAAACACAGCTTCTTGATAATGTTGTGCCCAGGTTGTGTCCTCTGAAGCAGCTGTTAAAGGAATGTAGAGAGAACATTCCAGAAACAGGCGATGACAGAATAGATGTAGGGTTCCTGGTGGCAGAGAGAAGTGGTAGTAATTGTTCAGAGCAGCAGGATTCTAAAAGTCATGGTTATGAATTAGAGCAGTTCTGAGGCTAGTCGAAATTCAGCAAAGTAGATATTCCTCACATAGAATACCGTTTGTAGGCAGACTATATCATTAAGTCAAACACTACAGAATTTATTCATAGGGTAGAGTTCATGCTTTCAAAGGTATGCAGCTTGCCTGTAATTTATTTTCCAACAAAAACACAGGTTAAAATCAGGAAATCAACAGGAGACAAACATGAATATGCACATAAACACAGTCAGCAGTAAAACGAAATATTGAAAAGCAATAGTAAAATGCCGGTCTGGCAATCTGATCATGGGAAATCACAAAACTAATGGGAAAAGTTTAGAGTGTTTAAGAGGAACAAAAGAAAAGGTGAAGGATGAAGGGGAAAATAAAGTACTGAAAAATAATATGCATGTCTTCTACAAATTGGTGTGCTTGTTAGGACTTCTCACTTCTCCACAATCTCAAGGGTAACTAATGCACTTTTGTATATTACTTCACTCAAGACTTTAGGTTCTTCAAGGTGCTATATATTTGTCTAAAAGTTTTAATAGGTGTTTAAATCACTAGGATCAATACTGCATGATGAATAAATCATGTAACTTAACTAGGTTCCTAGGTTTGTGACTAAATAATGCATATATAAAAATTTCGGTATGTGATTTTAAAATTGAATGATTTGATGAAAAAGTAACACATGCTTGGATGCTATCCCCAAATGTTTTATTTATTCGGTTTAGATGCCACCTGGATGTCTGGTAGCTGAAATACTCTTCAGGTTGATATCTACTACATTCAGTGTTCACACACACACACACACACACACATATTCTTTGCATCAGAATGTGAATATTTGATGCAATAACCAGGTTTTTTTTCTGTCCAGGATGGTCAACAAGTTACTCCTGTTTTCTAAAATTGCTGTGGCAAACCACCAAAAGAAGTTTATTTCCCTCTAGAGAACAAACTTAACTTTCTTTCACAACACTGAATTCTGCCAAGAAATGAAGGTGTCAACAGTGTGATTTTCAGAGGACTCTCCGTTTCCTTTTTCCTTCCTTCCTTTCTTCCTTCCTTCCTTCTTCTTTCCTTCCTTCCTTCCTCTTTCTTTCTTTCTTTCTTTCTTTCTTTCTTTCTTTCTTTCTCTCTCTTTCTTTCTTTCTTTCTCTCTCTCTTTCTCTTTCTTTCTTTCTTTCTTTCTTTCTCTCTTTCTTTCTCTTTCTTTCTCTCTCTCTTTCTTTCTCTCTCTTTCTCTCTTTTCTTTCTCTCTCTCTCTTTCTTTCTTTCTCTCTCTCTTTCTTCCTTCCTTTCTTTCTTTCTATCTCTTTCTTTCTTTCTATCTCTCTTCCTTCCTTCCTTCCTTCCTTCCTTCCTTTCCTTCTTCCTTCCTTCCTTCTTTCTTTCTTCTTTCTTTCTTTCTTTCTTTCTTTCTTTCTTTCTTTCTTTCTTTCTTTTCTTTCTTTCTTTCTTTCTTTCTTTCTTTCTTTCTTTCTTTCTTTCTTTCTTTCTTT